>RJWH01003275.1:0-144699 GCA_004363575.1 Solenodon paradoxus | reverse complement strand
CTTTTCCGCCTCTCTCTTCTTTCCTGGAAACCGTGGCCACCATCAAATACAGCAAAACAGAAGCAGGGATAGAACGAAGTGAGACCTGGGGTGATGGTGCTGGGGCTGCACGGGGTGGGGTATCAGAGGGTCCCCTCCTCATGCCCATTCCTTCTGCCTCCTGCCACTTGACTCCATGGTGGGGAAGCCCCTGGCAGGCACTTCCACTATGGCATCAGCGATGCTGAGGGTAGGTCTACCCTCCAGCACAGGCTGAACCCCACACCTGTGCCTTCAGAGAAACTGGCTGCAGAGTGGAAAAGGCATTTGCTCAAGGTCTCACAGTCTCATTATGGCTCTTTGGAATTTTACCAGCCATTTGTGAGACTCGAAGGGTCTTTGAAAATCAAATGGCAGAAATCTGGCAGCAGTTGAGTGAGAAAGGATTCGGAGAGGAGCGAGACCCTGGGCCCGTCCTTTCTGTGTCTGGGTCCATCTTTGCGGGCCAGGCTGTAGGCTGGGACCCAGCCCTGCCTCTTACTGACTATGGCTTAGCTGCTACCTGAGACTCAGGTTCCTCACCTCTGAAATGGAAAAGAGTGGGAGTTACCTCTCACGGCATTGTCATTGGTGGGAGAATTTGTGGCGCTGACCTAATAACCCAGCACAGAATCGGCCATTCAATATTGTGAGTGCCTAGTCTTCTCCAAGCAGAAGGCTGGCTTGTTTGTACTGATGTCTGGGCCACTGTGGTGACAGGTGCCTGTTATCTTTCTGATCCTTGCCCTTGTTTGCCTTCCGCTGGTTGGCACTGATTTGCCCTAGGGCCTGGTAATGCGTTTATCTTTCCACTGGCCAAACCTGGCAACTGGCCCCGCCCCAATCAGAAGCTGAGGCCTTGACCCAGCCTGGTGGGGGTGGGGTGGGGCCTGACCCCTGCCTGGGGGTGGAGGCATGACCTCGGTCAGGTGCCATAGCAACTGAAGCCCGCGCGAGGCCCTGACTTTCACAATTTTCAAGAGTTACTGCTTGTGGGGCAGCAAGTGTGTATGGGGGTTGGGACAGGGGAGGGTCCTTTCTCCCCCTTTTGCAATAGAATAAATGAGATTCAGAATTCATACTTGCACAAGCACACACAGATAAGTGGTGGCGGAATCTGAGATCTGTTAACCAAGATCTGTGAAGGCCAAGTTTTCACCCAAGCATTATTGGCCATTGCCTATTTAAGTTCTGCTGGCCCCTCCAGGCGGGTTCTTGTCCACCTCTGCTCTGTGCATCCACAAGTGACTTCCTTCCTTCCTTCCTTCCTTCCTTCCTTCCTTCCTTCCTTCCTTCCTTCCTTCCTTCCTTCTTTTAAAGGAAAGTTGCAGGCAGAAATGAAGGTGAGCAGAGGTAGGCAGACAGAGAGGGAGAAGAAGCACTTTAATGTATCTATTTTTCATATCCTGGGCCTGGGGCTTGAACTTGGGACCTTGGTTTGTCTGTGGATTGTGCCCAGGGTGTACTAGACTGATAGGCCACCAGAGTGCCCACAAATGATGTTTAAACCTTTGTCTGCAGCCTGGAACCCTCCACTGCTCTCCAGGCCCATGTGGAACTGACCATGCCCCTCTCCCCCGGAAGCTTCTCAGCAAACTCATCTCCCTGCTCCCAAGGAACACCTGCTCCTTCCCATCTATTCCTGATCTCTATGAACAAAATCACGCTGTCACTAGAGCGCCAAACCTGGGCTGCATCCTCGACTCCTCCCTCTTCCTTCACACCCACTCTCCATCTGCCTCCCAGTCCAGCCAGCTCTTCCACCCAAGTTTCTCTCCTATCCATCCCTTCCTCCATCCCTCATAGGAAGCCTCGGATCCCTGTCTCCTGGGCTGTCATCCTTGTGCACATTTATAAATAAGCCTACTGTTTTATTCTAATTGCTCTTGTTCTCAGTCACAGCCCCCCACTCCCCCCACCCCCCCAGATTCTAAGACTTCTGGAGCCAAATGTGCCGGATCATCTTTATCACACTGTAACCGCAGTACCTTCTGGTGTGTCTCAAATGTCATAGGAGCTCAAGAAATTCTTGTGGAATGAAAGAATGACCAACATGTATTCAGTTACATCTCAGAAGCGGTGCTAAGTTCCCTGCACGTACTTTCTCACTGAATCTTCAACGCGACAGTGCATTGGAGATACTGTCGCTTCCCCCTTACCCAGAGTCTCACTTGCCGTGGTATGTGACCTTGGTCGAGCATGGTCTAAAGCTATTACATACAATAAGATATTTTGCAAGAGGCCCTGTTCTCCTAAGTTTTATGACACTCGATCGCTGTCTTCATTCTATTTTGTTATTGCAGCAGTTACTCTCTCAGTGTGCCTGATTTCTAAATTGAACTTCATCATAGGTATGTATGCAGAGGGAAAAAGAATATGCAGGTTTTGGTACTATCTGTGGTTTCAGGCATCCACTGGAGCTTGGAGTGTACCCCCATGGATGGGTGGGGAGCTGCTTTATGACAGTTCCCATTTTACAGATGGGGAAGTCGAGGTTCAGAGAGAGTACGTGACTGGTTACTCGCCACACAGGCGGCAGCACTGTGCTTCTAGCTCAAAGCCTGTCACAAAGCACGCTTCTGTCTTCCTTGCTCACAGCCTCCTCAGGGGTCCCTGGTCCCAGTTTTACGTGTGCTATGATTCCTGGTGCGTCGGTACCTTTGGTGATATGTGAGAGATTTCTTTTTTGGTGGTGCCTACATTTGTATTTTTAAATAACTAGCTATTTATTTCCTGTGGCTTGGAAAGGGGTGGGGGGTGACTTAGTGCCACATACCTGTGGTTTCCCTGCAAATTGTTGTTTAAGTCTAAAGTAATAGAAGTAAGCTATTTAAAGTTGATTTAAGAAATCATATTAAGCAAATAAAGTGTCAGATGGCACAGGGTATGGACAAAAGTTGACCTGTCCAGTAACTGAAACTTGGGACTTTCCTGTGGATATATGGGATCTAAAGCCTACACCTAAGCCAGTTCTCAGGGCCACCCTAAGGTGGGCAGGTCTCAGAAGTACAGCCCAGAACACCAGGGAGTAGTCTCACGTGCTATTTCTTCTCTCCTTGTGCAGACAGATCATCCCGAGGGAGGCCTCACAGACCAGTTAAGAAGGAGAGCTTGGAGAGCCACCACCCCACTCAGCCCCAGAAGGCTCTGCAGCTGGACCCGACCCCAGCTCTGTGAGTTGACTGAGGAAGGCAGGCTAAGGAGATCAAGGAGGCCCCGGAGGAGCAGAGAGCAGAGCCCAACGGCGACTGTGGCCCAGGCCCACATTCTAGTGTCTCTACATCACTGAGAGGACGCGACACCATGCTGGGTCCCCACCTCCCACCACCGCCCCTTGGACCCAGTGAAGGCAGGCCTACCCCCTGTGCCTTTGGGATCCCTGATGGGAGCTACAGGTGTCTGGCCTTGGAGGCAGAAGAGAGTGGTGGCGAGGAGGGCCTGCAGGGAGAAGCAGGGCTCATGGACCCGGAGGAGGACAGGGTGGCTAGCCGGAGTGGGGACACTTTTGTCTGCAGAGCCACCCAAGAGGCACAACAGCTGCCCAGAGTTCAGGGCTTCCAGTCACCCAACGGCCCCAGAGAGGCGCAAGAGGGTCCCCAGCAGAACAGAGCCAGCCAAGCCTGGGACGTGGCGAAGGCCCAGCAGGGGATGGCGGCCAGCCCCAGCCCTGGCCTTGGATCCAGGGTTGCTCAGAAACCAGGTAAGTCATGTTGCTGTTCTCTGGATGGCCTGAGTCACAGGGGGTCCCTAAGTCCTTCATACAGGGGTCCTGCCACATTTTCCCAGGATCCCTAACTGTCCATCCAAGTCCCTTAGACATACTCGGATAACAGCTGTGGAGAGACAGGGAGGGCTGTGCCTTACAGGTAGTTCCAGCTGTATCCCGTCTAAGCCCACTCTTTTCTCTGCCAAAAAGGGCGTTTGAGAGACAGCCGTGTTAAGCTGCTTTTAAAAAGTCTGTCTCTACACTTGTCTTTTCTCTAGTCACTCATGGTGACAAATGACAGTGGAGTCCCATGCACGAAGGGAGCAGAACCATCTCATGGAGGGCACCGACGGGGCAGGGCTGCAGCCCAGGGCTAAACACATGTGGCCACCGCCCTCATGTGGCTTATAAGGGACAGACTGGAGCCTTTGATCCATTCTACCCTACTTGTTTTACAGGTGGGAAACTGAGGTCCAGGGAGAAGAAGATTCTGCTCTAGGGCCCTGAGTGGTTGAGTGGGGCCTACGGTCCTCACCTGGGCCTCAGTTTCCCCCCTGTTAGTGATGGCAGAGTCCGGGCCCTCAGCACCTGGGCTGTGAGGATGCAAGGACAGGGTGTAGGGGAGCTCGGCATGTAAGGAAGGAGGGAAAGAAGGAAGATGGTTTTCCTGTGGGCAGCTGGCATCTTGAAGTAGGGTGGGACCAGGAACCCACACTGAATCATGGCCACTGCCAGATGGGTAGGACATGAGGGAGGCCACAGTCTGCTCAGGTGGCATTGCTGCCTGCAGATCCCGGGGGTGCGGTATACGCGAGGAACACAGGTCTGGGAGGGCTTGTGCGTCAGGAAACTGAAGAAACATTTCGTTTTTCTGCAGGCGTCACTGATGCCTGGCTGGCATCTCACTAGAGGCCCGCCCACTCTCTTTTCTGAAATAATTCTCTCCAGACTTGGGCCACCTCCCATGGCCACCATTCCCGCCAAGTTTGGGTCACACAGGGAGCTGGGCAGGAGCAAGGATGGGGCACTTAATGCATCTGGGGAAGAAAAAGGAGGCCCCAGGAAGGCCCAGCAGCTTTGGAGATGAGCCCTCACCCCAGAGTCAGTCCAAGTTCAGGTCCCCAGGAGCCTGAAGGCCCTGCACTTGTTCCCCTCTCTCTCACAGACCTCACCTGGGGTTAGGAGGCCTGGGTGTTGGTTCAGAAGCAATGCCAATCAGTCCAATCGCAGCAAATCCCTTCCTTTTGGAGAACTTCAGTTTCTTCATCTGCAAATAAAATAAAAATATGAGCTCTCATAGAGAAGTTCTGAAGTCCCAGTGCTGTTAGACTGGCAGTGTTTTGGAAATTTTAGGGTAATCTAGAGATGAGTGTGTGAGGTATGTTGATCATAAGTAAAATGATCACAATTAGCTCAACAATATGCAACTATTATTTTGTTAAGCTTTTATGTGCTAAGCCCACTGTGGTGAGAGCTTTCCACTTACTTCATTTAATCTCCTAACAATCCCATGGGAAGCAAGCCGTTATTCTTTCCATTATGTAGATGAGAAGACTGAGGCTCAGAGGAGAAAAGTGACTATCCCAGGCTTGGTGCTAGCAAGTTGCTAAGCCATGGTTCCATCATGGTTTTTTGAATGTGAGATTTGGCCCTTAGCCCTCACTGTATTCTGCATTTATAAACGTCTTATCTGCTGACACTCTGGAGTGAAATAGCCCATGAGTGGATAGGAGAGAAGAAGAGACCACCTTTAGTGAATTGTTTGCTTCCATCCAGAGCTAGGTCATTTCATAGTAGCTCTTTCTCAATGTTACTACAGCCTTTTAAGGCAGATATTATTCTCCCCATTTTATAGGTGAGGCTACTGAGGCCCAGAGACTTACATCCCCTGCTACACAGGTTACACAGTGTAGGTACTGAGACAATGATTGTGCTCTTCTTGCCTTACAGTCTGGTTCACTTCTCTCTTTAATGTCATCCAGTTCTGTCCATTTCTAGGGGAAGAGGAGGCAGGAGTGACCTCAGGAAGGCGAAATGGGCAGGAAAGAATTCCCAGAGGTGGAAAAGGAAAGGGAAGGAAGCTGGGTTTCACAGGAGAGTAGAAATCAGGGTGGTCTTGGGTCAGGAACCACACCCTCATTTCTGCTCCCTTGGAAAAGGGAGAGTCCAGAGTCCCTTTTCTCTGCCAGGAGATCCCGAGGGAAGAGGTCTGCCGAGCAGCCAGGTTATTAGTGGATTAGGGCTTCCTTTTAAAGCTTCCTCCCCTTACGGCTAGAGGATTATAAGCATCCTCAGGCAATTATACCGTCCTTCGACAATGATTTCTGCTTCTGTTGAGTGCTTCCTGGCCGTGTTAAATATGGGCTATAGCATCTTCTGTCTTGAACTGCCTTGAGCAGCACTGCTTAGTGTGGGTGGCCCAATTCCATCTCTTCAAGGCCTGAAAACCATCTGAGCAGGGCGGAACAGAGTCCTTGGAAGGCTAGAGAGTCAGGGGGTGCAGAGAGAAGAGGTGGGCAGCCATCAGCTCAAGTTTCCTGCCATCAGTTGCTGTCAACCTGGGAGAATATACGTGGGAAGGAAAGTGTCATGTAGGCTCGTGATCTGAACTCAGTCAGTACTAACTGGTCCACCAAGAGAGCTGACCGGAAGAACCATGAGCCACAGCTGTCCTCTCCACAAGGTCTCAGCAGGTCACAGCTGGCAGGGCTCCTTGGGAGGATTGCGTAAGAAAGTTTGAAGCCCAGAGATGGCAAGTGACTTGTCCAACGTCACACAGTTAAGGTGATGATAAAGTTAGGGCTGGAACCCCTGACTTCTGCCTCCCGCTTTAGCTGCCAGGCACTGGGCCAAATGCTTTGTGTGGATTATTTCATTTATCCTCTAAACAGATCAGACTTTTCTTATTTCTGCTTTACAGATGAGGAAACTAAGGCATAAGAGCTGAAGTGAGCTGTCAAGGTCTCAGGCTGGGGGTGGAGGGGCCAAGATTTGAACCCTGGGAGGCCCCACCCTTGTTTTCAGTTCCCTCTGTGCTGCCTGTCTCCATGGAGACGAGGCGACTCACTGTGTTCTTCCACCCACCGGGCCTGGGAAAAGGTTGTTCAGGCTCTGAGGGATGGTGCAGGATCCTGCCAAGCCATATTCCCTCCCCCCAGCTCCACTCAGGGAGACAGAACCCACTGCTGATCCTGCCTCTCTTCATCCTTGACTTTGAGAATGCTACTTCCCTCCTCTGCTGGATATTAGTTGTGGGAGGCTGGCGATCAAGAGGATTTGGAGGCCTTTCCAATTCTAGGGGACACTGCTCTGAGCCTCAGGGGCGGGGATGGGGTTGGGGATGGGGGTGATGTTATTAGATTAGCTCTGTCCCTGTCCATGTCTCTCTTGTGGAGGTAGTGGGACCAGTGCCCATGTGTTAAGATCTGACAGTGGCCACTGGGCCAAGGACAAAACTCTTGTTCCTGAGGCCTGTGGGAGAGAGGGCAGGCAGAACGGGAGGTGGGCAAGATGTCACCCACTCTCCTTCCCACACCCCCTCATGCCACAGTAACCATAATAAGAGGGTGATGGTGTAGAAACAGGTTCATGCACATTCATATGTGCACTAATACTTAACATGTTCACATGGTGTATACATATCATGCTTTTATGCAAACACTCACAGGTACACACTTCATGCACAGTGTACACACACACGTGTCCTCAGACACCCACGTATCCATGTGTAGGGCATAGACTGGCACACGCCTTCCCACAGGACCCCAGCCCTCACAATCCTAGCACGCCTAACTCTCCTGCTGGCCACATACCAGATTTGCATACATAGCAACAGTCCCCCTGAAAGCACACATGCACACATCCAGATTAAAGCCTGTTATTTTCTCCATTTTCTTTTGCTAACATACCTACACTTTGAAATCTTTCCTGCATGTGCACATTCTCTCCTACAGGCATATCCACTCTTGAACACCCACTGCCAAACACCTACGTACAGACCCAGGCACTTTCTGTCCTCCTTCCTTTCCCTGTCTCTTTCTCTTTCAAGCCCACCCACACAGTAACACAGTAATCCCATGCGCAGTGCTCTCTCTCGCTCTCTCATCTCTCACAAACTCTCTCTCCCCCACAGTTTGATTCCTGGTTTCCCACTTTTGCAGCACATGAACTCATCACATCAGGCAACACCCTGCCTGGGGCTACCCCAGGACCCCTTCTATGGCCCTACACCCACTGGGGCACCCCAGCACAAGGGCAGCCCCAGGGCCAGAGGAGAGTGCTGAAGCCCATAGGACCAAGTGGAGGGATGTGGAAGAAGCCAGGGAAGGTTTGTCCCCTCTGTCACCTGAATGCCTGCACTCAGAGGCCACCCACTGGGGACAGGAGTGGTCCCCAAACCAGGCCATCTGCAGCTGTGTTTCACAGAGTCTTGGGTGGAGTGGGCTTCCATCAGCACATTTCTGACTCTCTTTAGCAAAAATCTAAACACAGAACCTTGATCTCAAAGGCAGATGAAAGTGGAACCACCTGGTGGGAGGGGTGGGGTACTTGGAACCCAGGGAAATTTTGGTGAATCCCCGGCCAGCAATTCTCCCCAGTGTGTTTTGTTTCAAAATTATTGGGTGTGTTGGGGTGCTCCTTACAGTTCTGTTTCCAAGTCCAAGGACCCCCCCACCCCCCCACCCCCGCCACTGGGAGGGGGCCCTGGAATGTGGGGATCTTGACTTTTAACAGCATCCTCACTTGATTCTGATGCACATGGATGAGGTCCTGGGGCTCTGCTGAGCTCAGTCTGTAAATGGCATTTAGCTCAATGCAGAGACGGGGAACTGTGCCCACGAGACACACAATATCGCACAAACCTTGTTGTTGCTGGCTCACGAATTAAGTCAGGGGATGCCCTGCTGCCTGGGAGGTGGCATCCTTCCTTAGTTCCCATTTATCAGAGTCCTACCAAGGTCGACAATTATTCTAGTCTCGGGGACTGAGAGGAGTGGCGGGGAGATGGGAAAGGAAACGCGCGAGGAGATGGGAGGTGTCATTTCTGCGGACAGAATCTCAAAGACGTTTAAAAGAGGGGCAGTGGGAGGGATGGAGAGAAGAGGGACTGCGGGCCAGGCGGTGGGGGAGGGAGCGCACCTCCGAGGTCTGGGCGGGGCGGCGGCGCGACGGCGCTAGGGCCCCGGGGAGCGGCCGGCAGGAGCGCGCCTCGCCGGCCCTCCCAGCCCCAGCCGGCTCCCGGTCCCGGTCCCGGAGCGGCCCGCTAGGCGCTGGAGGTGGCTGCGCGGCGGGGGCGTCTGGCGCGGAGGGGGTCCCCGGCGCCTGGCGCGGGTGGCGGGCGTCGGCAGCGGGCGCACTGACAGACGCGGCCAGGTGCTGGGCGGCGGCGGAGCCGGTGAGCTCCCGGACGGCGCGCGGCGGCCGGAGGTGAGTGAGGGGCGCGGGTCCGGCCGGGGTGTGCGCCCGCGAGCCTCGTCCCTCTCCAGGTGTGCTTCCCTGCACCACCCAAGCGGCGGCGGTGCACGGGGCTCCAGTGCCCGCTCGCCAGGTGACCTGGGCCGAGTCGCTGCTAATACTCCGGCCTCAGTTTCCCCATCTGTATCGCGAGCGGCTTGGCGGAAACTGACTCTCTGGAGCAGCGCAGGAGCGGGAGGACGCCCGGACGCCGGGAAGCTGGTCTCCCGGACTGAGTGGGGACTCCAGCCCTCAAGCCCCCAGCCGCAAGCCGGCCGGGGGCCGAGGCAGCCCCGCGCTCCCAGGTAGGCAGCCGCCGCTGGTCTGCGCCCCAAGGCCGCTCTGGTAACGGTGGGGTCGGCTGGACCCAGGGGCACCGCGGGTTCGGCTCTGCCCGGGGTTGCCAACATGGGTGCCCGTGGGGCAGCTGGAACAGCGTGTACTGGGTCCGGTCTGCGAAGCCCGCCCTCCGTCCCGCCAGCGGGGCGCCCGGGTCTGGCTGTGCTGGCGGGCGGGGCTCAAGGGACAGTGTCACTTCAGATGAGACTGCTGACTCAATGCCACCTGGGGAAATCGAGGCCTACAGGGGGAGGGGAACTGTCCTAAGGGATCCACATCACATTCTCACAACACACCTATGGCTGTCCCATTTGCTAAGGGGTGCTCATAGGCCCTAGGGGTGAAGTGAGTGTGTGGGAAGGGGTCCTGCACTGTGGGACCAGGGGCCTCTGGTCAGGGTTCTGACAAGACCTTTAGGAAGAATCTGGGGGAAAGGTCTCTTTTCCTCCCTACCCCCACCCTAAGTTATGAGCTTATTCTGGATGGGGACGGGGTGTGTCCTGTGTCCCATGTCTGGGTTATCTACAAGGGTCAAGGGCTGGGGGGGCAGCAGCATGCACCACTCCCTCACCCTCTCAGTGGCAGGTGCCACAGGAATCCACCAGCTTGCTGTGTGATCTTGGGGAAAACTCCACCCCCTCTCTGTCAGGGTGACCCCTGAACCGACAACTGCATTGGAGACAGCAGTGCTGGTGATGGCTGTGGGGGCAATTGGAGGTGCCCTAGCCTGTCATGTTGCAAGGTGTAGGATGGGACCTGGTGCTGATCAAGGGATCTCGGGTTGGCTGGGGTAAGGACCTAGAAACCTGGCTGGTGCCAGTCTTCCTGTCACAATCCCCATGCCTGGTCTCATTCTATGTTGGGGGCAGAGAGTCACAAACTGAAACCTATGATTTTCTCTCACACAACTTACCATATTGCTTTGAGCAGTGAGATGGGACCCCTCAAGTCAGTTGAAAATACTCTAATTGCTTGATGGGCCAGGGAAGTCCCTGCTTCTACCTCCATGTGAGATCTTGGTTTTGGGTCCACCTCTGGTCCTCAGGTTCTGTACAGCACTAGGATTACTCTGGTTTGACAGAACTTCCTAAAGGCAAATTGTTTGCTTCCTTGACTCCATGTTGCTGCTTTTCTGACTGGTCCCCACTTTGCAGGCTATGAGCTAACTCCGCCCCACCCTACCCCAAACTAGCACCTAAATATGTTGTGTCCACAGTCTGCATTTACAGAGCAAAGTAAGGCCTTTAACTCCTTCCCTTCCTTCTTAGCTGTTATCCTTTCCCTAGTGAAAAAAAAGGAAAAAAACCTGTGGCATTCGGATACCTGGTTCCCAATTGATCCCTTTATCTAACCTCCCCATTTTAGAGCTGGGGAGACTGGTGTGGGGAATATGTGCCCAAAGTGATTCTGTTGGTAGAAGGCAGTGGAGCTTGGGACCTTGGGACAGGGCTGCTCCTGGATAAGTGGGAGGGGCACAGTGGCAGAGGGGCAACTGGAGAGACCCAGAAACAGGGAGGAGGCACAGGGAGGAGGTGTCTCCCCATCTTCTCTCCACCCCAGGGTCCGATCTCTACATTGACAGATGTCTTCCAGAGTCCACTGCACCCTCCCTTCACCTGCCAGGCTGAACACACCTCCAGACCCTGGCCTGGCCTGGGAGGCACCTTTTCCTTCAGGGCAGCTCCCCTGCTTCCAGACATGAGCTCATCGGAGCTGCTGATGCCAGGAAGGGAGGGACTCGGGGTGGAAGTGGGGGCAGGCAGTGCTGCCCAGATTGGGGAATCATGGGCCCCTGGGGAAGTGAAGGGGCTTGTTTTTAGGGCATACAGGCACTGGTTCCCATTGTCTTGTGGACACAGGGGCAAGACAGGCCAACAGAAGGTCAGTTTGGGGTGGGGGGGGATACAGGCTAAGTGCCCCTGACTACAATGCAGAGACCTAGGTGCTAGGCCAGCCCTGCCACTTGCTTGCTGTGTTACCTTGGGTGAAACCCTTGCTCTCAGTGGGTCTTAGTGTACTTGACTGGCAATAAGGTGTCAAGGGTCCTTAGATACTGTGGTTAGAGTAGTGAATAAGACAGCTGGGACCCTGACCTCAAGGAGCTCGCTTTTTAATTAGGAAGATTGACAAGAAAAAGGGAGGCAAAGAAATCAACAAGATATTTTCAGGTAGATAAAGGTGGCATTAAAGAAAAAAAAGTCATGCTGCTAAGATGGAGAGCAATTTGGAGAGGCCTCTCTCTGGAAGGGACATTGGAGTGGAGCTCTGAATGGAATTTGAAGGTATGATCACAGCCGGTTTTGTGGAGGAACTATGTCTAGAACTTGGGTCTAGAAGAATGGAAGGGGTTTGGTTAAGAGGAACGGTGCTTCAGAGGATGTTGTGGGTAAGCCTGCGGCTGTAGGTCATGAAAATGCCTTCATCCCTCAGGGCTTCAGGCTGCAGATGCAGAGCAGTCTGGGATGGGGTTAGGCCTGTGTAAGTGTCAGCTCAGAGTCCTTTGTGAACTGTCCCTGCACACTGGGCCAGAAGAGGAGTCAGTGTGGGGATGGCCTCCAGCCTTGTAATTCCAGAGGCTTACAAAAGTCCTCTCTTTGGAATGAAATCTTTACCAACTGGCCACTGCCTGAAATTCCACCATCCTAGCTTCATCTTTTCCACTTGGTAAGGCAGCATGGTACAGCACTTCACTAAGCCTCCCCCACCCTGCCCCACCTCGCGGGGCTGCTGCCGGAGCAAAGTTTAGCCTTCTCCTGTGCTACCCACCACCTGTTTCCTGCGTGGCTCGTCCACAGACTCTGAGGCTGGATCCCTAGGTTCTCCTTCTGGCAGATGGCAGACCCTGAGCATCCTATATCACCTCTCTAGGCTTCTGTTTCCCCATCTATAAAAGAAAAACCAGAATAGACCCTATCTTGCTCTGTTATTTTGAAGATTAAATGAGATGATGATAAATGTAAAAAATAAAAAATAAATAAATAAACAGAAAACACAAGCCTGCTCCATTAGTAGTTTCACTCAAGACTCCTCGCACCTCAGTATGTTACGTCTTGATGCTTGACCAGGAACAGGTTTGATGCTGGGAGGAGGGACACAGGTACAGTGAGTAAGGGCCTGGACTGGGCTTCAGGAGTGATGCATTGAACCAGTCTTAGCAAGTCAGCTGGAATTCTGGGACAAATCATTTGCTTCCTCTGGGTCCTCCCTTCTGAGATGGATGAAGTAGGCTCGGAAGGGCAGGAAGGGGTCCTGGGTGTGAGGGAGCTCAGAAGACACCAAACAGTGGTGCCAGCAGGAGAGGCTGTCACATAATGGGTCAGGAAGGGGAAGGCTGAAGGAGTCCCACAATAGGAGAAGTGGTTGACCTGGGACTTCCATGTCAAAGCCTCTAGAAAAAAATGTCTTACAGACCAAGAGCATTCTGTCGATAAAAGCCAAAGTTCCTGAGAAATACTTATCATGTATGGTGACGACTTAGGCCTGGGGTGCTCTGAATTCTTTATGTGTTAGCAACTCCATAGTGTAAGTGCTATTATTATCAGCATTTTACAATGGGAAACTGAGGCACAGAGAGGTTAGGTGAGTTTTCCAAGGTCACATGGCTGGGAAGTGGTCAAATTCATACCCGGCAGTGTGGCCCCAAAGCCTACATGCTCAGCTGTTGCACAGACTCTCTTCTCTCGGGGGATGCTGGGGGGTCCCAGGGGCTGTGCCGCCTGCTCAAGAGCCTCATCATCTCTGTCTCTTGGGGTCTAAAGGAGAAGCTCAACAGCTCTGGGTCCGGGGTTCTGAGGCTGGCCTTTGAGCCTATTGGTCTCTTCTCTTCCCCGTCTCCTCCTCTCCTGGGAGTAAGTCAGGGAGGGCTAAGTGTGCCCGAGTGCTGTGGGCCTGGGGGCTCTGCTGGGACCTGAGTAGGTGCCGTTAGTGTCATTGAGTTTGGGTAGATCCCGAGAACCTGAGTTGTGATGAACTTCCTTGGGTCTGCACATCCCCCCCGTGGGGGAAACTGAGGCCAGGAGTTCAGGAACCATCACAGTCACGCAGGCAGGAGGTGCCCTTCCTCCCTGGGCCTTCTGTCACGTCTTCTGGGCTGCTGAGTACTTGTAGGTTCCCTGGGGAAATAGGACTCCCACCCTCCCACCCATCCCTAGGTGGTCCTGATCTCAGTGAGGGCACAGTTCCTGAGATGGGGCCCTTTGTGAGGCTGCATGGTGTTGGGGGTTGGGGACGGTGCTGATTAAAAAATAGACTGTCACGCGCACGGGGACAAGCATGCCACCAGCCAGCTTGTGCCAGTTGGCTCTCCATGCCCAGCTGCCAGGCCCCACTCAGGGCTCCTGCGGGGGCCTCTGCCCACCCTGCCCTGGCTCTGGGCCTAAAGCTGAGT
Organism: Solenodon paradoxus; assembly: GCA_004363575.1. Lineage (NCBI taxonomy): Eukaryota > Metazoa > Chordata > Mammalia > Eulipotyphla > Solenodontidae > Solenodon > Solenodon paradoxus. The sequence goes on along the minus strand of RJWH01003275.1, from coordinate 130,795 downwards.
GCTCTCCACCACCTTCCCTCTCCCTCCTCCACTCCTGCCCAGCCTCCAGGCAGATGGTGCCCTTGCTGAGCCTGGGTGGGCCTGAGCTCAGCTGCTGGCTTTAAACTGTGCCTAAGTCTGGCATCACCACATGCTGACTGGCTGTGTGGCCTTGAATGAGGCCCCTTCCCTTCCTGGGCCTCAGACATGGAGAGAGTAATGCTACTAGTTAAAGTTTTTCGGTTGTTGTTGTTTTTTGTTTTGTTTTGTTTTGTTTTTTAACAGCTTTCAGAGCCTTTGCCAGATTCCATCTCTTGTTTAGAGCCAACAAATAGAGCTGGAAACTCTAGTCAGACTGTGGTGTGACTTGCAGAGACTGCTTGGCCAGAGTGTCACAGGGCAGAGTCTGTACCAGATCACTTTGCAGATCCCAGTCCCGTACAACTTTGTGGGTGAGCCAGGTCACTCAGTACCATGGAGGTGGCAGGCTTTGCAGTAGCGATATGAGGGATTTTTTTATTCAATGGTTCCTTCACTCAGTCAGTAAATGTTTGCTGAGACCCATCATGGCCTCGGGGAGGGACACAACAGAGAAATAACAGCCAAGCCCTGCCCTACAGAGGCTGCTTACCAGTGCAGACTGACAAAACAATGATGGAATTACAAATCTGATGAGTTTGTAGGAGAGGCAGAGGATGCTATGTCAGAGGAATGTGACCTCTGTGGCCAGTGACTGTTCCCTGAGACCTGTAAACAGCCCTGGAGGATGAGAAGTGTGATCAGAAAGGGTCAACTGAAGGGGTAAGGGGAGGAAGCATTCTAAGTAAAAGCAGTAGCCAGTGCAAAGGCCCTGGGGTGAGCTGTGCCTAGCCCTTTCTGAGCTTTGAAGGAGGGCCAGCATGGCTGGAATGTGGGGAGGGGAAGACACCATGACTGGCCCACCATATGGGGTGGTGGGTCAGTGGGGATGGGCATTCAGGGCCTGGAACCCGAAAGAGGTTTCAGGCTGGTCCAAGGAAGAAGTAGTGGGTCCCAGTGCTGGGCAGCTGGTCTGGTCTCGTTTCTTCTTTCCCTCAGCTACCCAGTCTGATCTGAGTCCCCTTGCACAGCTCCAGTCATGTCACTGGATGAGGGACTGCCCGTCCTCAGATCCTTTCTTCCTCTCCCCGTACCTCATTTGCATTTTTTGGTTGCTGTGGTTTTATTTTCTTCAAAAAATCTAAGTAACATTGATTTATAGCACAATACAGGTTTCAGGTGCACATCATTATAAATCCACTTCTGTATCTACTACATTTAGTTCACCACTAAAAATCCAGTTCCATCCTTCATCATACAATTGACTCCTTTTATCCCTCTGCCTTCCCTCATCCTTCCTGTAACCACTATTTTGGTCTTAAAACTCTAAAAGTCTATTTGTGTTTTATTTCATTCACTTGTTTGTTTGGTTTCTCTATGTGCCCTGTATGAGTGATACCACCTGACGTTTGACTTTCTCCTTCTGACTTACCTAAACTATCTCAGCATAATTTTCTCTAGCTCCAGCCATATTGTTGCAAATGGCAGGAGTTCATGTTTTTTAATAGCTGAGTCGTGTTCCACAGTGCAGATATCACCTCTTCATTAACTACTCATCTGTGGATGGGGACTTAGGTTATTTCTAATGCTTGCCTATTGTAAATGCTGGAGTGAAAGGTGGTGCAGTTATCTCTTTGAATTCGTGTTTTCATGCTCTTTGGATGTATACCCAGAGTGGATAACTATTTGTGTTTTAATGGCCACTTGGTGATCCTGCCCTCCAGGAGGTTCTGTTGGTCCATCTCAGGCCTCACATGAATGCTGGCAAGGGCTTGCCTTTAGGCTAGAGGCGGCAGTCACCCAAGCTGGGTGCCTCTGTTCAGGTGAATCCTCATTTCCTGTATTCCTGTGGGAGCCTTGGACCCCAGGAGTTCAGCTTTTAGCTTTGAAGTTCTGCCCCTGGGCTGACTCTTCTGCTGCTCTACCCCAGGCACCTCCATTCAGCCCCAAAGCACCCGTGGACTGAATCCTGAGCCCAGCTCTGTTGAATGTTCTGGCACTCTGCTTTGCTGTGGTCCTCAGTTTCTGTCTATATTATAGAGGGAAATACTCCATTTGTGCTATCCTCAATGTATGGCTGTGAATGCAATCTTGGCATCACCTAGAAACTTCTTAGAAATGCAGGGTTTCTGTGCGCCCTGGTGGAGTAGCGGTTTGGTCAACTGCCTTCGCTGAGAGTGCAGTCCACATGTATCCCAAAGACCCAGGTTTGCGGCCTGGGACCAGGGTGAACAATTAAGGTGGTTGACTAAATGAAGTAAAGTGCTTCTTCCATCTTTCTCCCTGCCTGCCTATTTGCCTCCATTCCTGCCTGTAACTTTTCTTAAAAAAAAAAAAAAGACAGAAAGAAATGCAGGGTCTCAGGCCCCGCCCCAGACCTCCTGAATAAGAACCTGCATTTTTAACTACCCAGAGGAATTACATTAAGTGTATGAAAAACATCAGTTATTTTTAAACTTAAAACAGCTAAAAATTAAAACAAATTTAAGTTAGAAACTGGAATCTTGCTCTCTCTAGGTTTATGTCTGAAAGATGCAAGAGGGGACCCACCCTATCCGTTTATTCATCCATGACCAGGGAGGTGGGTGGGCCAGAGCAGAGGTCTATTAGCCTGGGCCTCAGAAGGGAGGGAAAAGATAAAACAGCCTTGGTAGAAGTAGGCGGTGGTGGTACCCACTTCCCAGGACTTCCCTTTATCCTGTGAGAGTTCCTGCCCAGGAGCCCCTCTGAGAGCTTACAGCCGGGATCTCCAGGAAGGTTGGGCTTGGAGGAAGGGTGCAGCTTGCTTGTCTCATCTTGGTGTCCTGCTCTCCTTCCTGCAGAATCCCTGACAGGGCAGCCAATGTTATTCTTAGAGTGACTGGGTGGTGAGGGGAGAACATACTAGTGCATGATTTATGACTCAACAGGATGATATTCAGGGCTCTCGGAACATAGCTTTCCTGGTGGCCTTCATCACTGCGTAGCAGATAAGAAGGTGCTTTCAGGACCCATACCCCGTGGCTCTGACCCTGACTGTCTCGGCTCAGTACTTCCACGCCCAGTTGGGGATGGGTCTTGAAAGACAGTCGTAAGCCAGGAGGGAGTTGCTTTAGAGAGATCACTTTATTTCTTCATTTACTTGGCATGTATTACCCATGGCAGGTGTAGGTCCGCTGACACATAAGAGGGGTCTCCTACCCTCTGGGACTCCTACTTCAGCCTGGGAGTTCATGGAGCTCTGTCATGGCAAGAGTGTCTGTGCCAGCCCTGATGCCGGCACTTTGCACATAGGACCGTCCTCACCGTCACCCAGCCGGGTAGCGATTAAGAAACCCCTCTGCAGGAGGGAATGAGGCTTGGCATCTGTGAGCTTGCTAGAGCTGATGAGCAGCTCAGCTGGGGCCTGTCTGGAGCAGAACGAGCATTGCTGATCCAGCGGTACCTGCTCTTAGGACCCTGGCACCTCCAGCTCTGCCCTGTGTGAAGGACCTTAGGATGGAAGGGAATAACTGGTTGAGATTGTCCTGTTCTTGGTGAACCTCGAGTTATTGGAGAAGTCATGTGTGTCCAGAGTTTTGTGACCCTGGAGTGGAAGGCTGGGTACACGGTGGACTGAAAGTCAGAAGTGCCTGGGAGGAGGTGATAAAGGCCCCTGGGTGGCACACCTCCTGACCTCCTGAGGCTGAGCCAGGTCTTTGGCTTCCAGATCCTGGCCTCTTGGCCTACCTCTGCCTCTGTTTTCCAGTCTGTAGAACAGGGTAACACTCATGCTCTGCTTCTGTCTCTGATGGATAGGACACGCAAGGGAAAACTATAAAAGTGTTCTGCATGCTCAGGAGATGCTATTTGATGCCTATCTATCATTATGTATATAATTAATTTTCTTAAGTGAATTCTTACTGAACTTTATGGGATTTTACTGTGTGTCTGACCATGTCCCAAGCATTTTAAAGTGATGGGCTCTAAAACGCAGAGGGTGCCCTGCCTGGCAGTGCTCCAGGGCCTCCCAATAGGCAGTTAATGTGCACACTCTGTGAGCCAGTCTGGGGCTGGGCCCCGGAGTCTGCATGGTGGACACACTCCCGCAGGATTCTGCTTTCTGACCTGGGCCAGAGAGGGGAGAGGGCTCGCCTGAGGCCTCACAAGTTGGAGACTAGATGGAGATGCAGCTCAGGCCCTGAGCTCTCCGCTGGCCCTCTCTTCTTGCTCTTCAGCCGTCCACCCCCAGCACCTGCAGGGGTGAGGCCCGGGATGCCGTGCCAGCATTTTACATGGCTATCCACTTCATGGCAGGAGGGGTAGGAACACAGACATTCTTCACAGCAGCACAATTTCCTGGGACATCTGAGCATCAGGTGGCAGATTTTCATGTGATTCTGGAAAAGGAAACCATGACTGAGGTGCATTGAATTTGAAACCACACTGTCAGTGAACTTACCTTCTCTAGTGCCTGTGCCCTCCAGCAAGGGCTGTCTGCTAACTCAGCTGCTTGGAGACAGGGCAGATTGGCGGGGAGTGTGTCCCTGCTGCATCTGCATGCATGCCAGCCTGCCACCAGAGAGCCTGTCTGCCGGCACCTGTGCACCTGTGGGCACACAGTCCGCACACCTTCGTGTGGGGAGTCTGCCCCTGCTGTCGTTGTCTTTGCAGGCCTGTTCACACTCTGTTCGTTAGTGCAGGTGTGAAGCAAGCAATGCTTCTCTGTGGGTGTGTGAGAGGCAGAAGAGATACTGCTGCCAGTTAGGGCCTGGCCAGTACCAGAAGCTATTGAGAACGCATGTGTGTGAGTGAGTGTGCGTGCATGTGAGTGTAAGCGTGTGTGAGTGTGCATGTGTGAGTGTATGTGAGTGTGTGTGTGTGCATGAACAAATGGTTGCAGTGCGGGGTCCTGATGCTGAGATCCCAAACAGCAGAGGTACAAGGACCACAAGGAATCTGTTTTTCTCATTCATGTCATCTCCAGCCATGGGTACCATCCTCACACCTGCCAGCTGTGAGCTAACCTCAGGGCCTTAGCACTGGCTGTTCCCCCTGCCCAGTCTCTCATTCCCTAAACTTGCACTTGTCTTCCTCACTCACCTTCTTCAGGTCTTTACTCAGATGCAGCTTCTTAGTCACATCTATGTGGATTCTGTATTTACCTTAGCAAACCACTCCCCACCTCGTGCCGTCTATCTCTCTCCCTCCCTGCACCATTTTTCTCCAGAGCATTGCTATCTGACTTCCCTGTGTAGTTCTGCAGCTAATACCCTGCTCCCCTACTAGAATGGAAGCAGGGTTTTGTCCATTTCTCTTCTGAGATGTGAGATTGTCAGGCTCTTAAATGGTGTGCAATAAATGAGTGCATATACCACCTCTACTTACTTATTTTCTTTAAATTATCTAATTTTGGAGCTGAAATATCCACTTTTACCTCTGCCTAAACACTAGTATACCTTTCATGGGTTTGGTGTGTTTATTATTCTCCTTTACCAACACACATTTGAAATTTACAGAGCAGTTAAGATCTAACTCTTGGTGTGCCCCGGTGACCTAGCGGATAAATCCACCACAGTACCACAGAGATACCAAGTACCAGGGTTCAAGACCTGGGTTGAAGGGAATAGCCAAGATGAAAGACCAAATAAAATAAATAAATAGTTTCTTCTACCTCTCTCTTCCTGCCTGCCTACTTGCCTTCATTCCTACCCTTTCCTTTCAAAAAACCACAAAAACATTTGAACTCTCAGAGTACCTCTGAAATCCTTTTGCCTCCACGGAAGATGTGGGGGCCACACCCCAGGACTCACTGGTAAGGTTCTTTCTTTGACTCATGGACAAACTGAAGCCCAGAGAGGGTCAGGAACTAGCCCAGTGTTTCTCCAAATTGTGACAGGGTAGATCCTGGAACCAGTCTCCTGACTCCCAGTCTCCTTTTTCAGTTTAAGAGGCAAGGGAGGGTGGGGCTGGATGATTCAGCCTCTCCTCTGGCAAGAGGGGAGCCAGAAATGCCTGGTACTTGGTGAGTGGCTGGGGCATGGGAGAGTCAGCAGCCTCTGGCATGTCCAGGGCCCAAGTACCCTCCTGGCTACAAGACCTTGTACCAAGTGGTGGGAGCCATCATAGGCTCTGCCTTCCCTGTCAGTCATCTTGGACCTGGGAGCTGCTCCCAGGGGACCTGGGCTCTGACATCTAGCAAGAAACAGACCTAAGATTCCAAGCCAGTCCTTCGTCCTATAGCTCATTGGTTAGAGGTTGACACTGGGGTCCCCTGTGCGGAGAGGATGCTGGAGGGATGAGGGGGGAAGGCGAGCAGGTGAACTTGGGAAGGGCCTGACTGTGAACCAAGAGTGAGAACAGAGAGGGCTGGTTAAGGGAGGGAAACCGAGCCCTCGCCTCTTAGAGTTATGCAGAGATGGGTTTGTGTTAAAGGCTATGGTGAAATCTCCCTCAGGTGTCCAGTGCATCGTGCACATGGTCCAGAAATCATTTCTACATCTCAGTTGTTCAGCAGCGACTCTGCAAAACAGATGTTATCACCCCTGTTTTATTGATGAGGAAGTTGGGATGTAGAGAGGAGAAGTGACTTAGTAAGGGGAGCCCAGCCAGCCAGCCAGCTGGGATGCTCGTTGAGCAGGTGTGGGGGACAGGTGCACTTCAGATTGGGTGTGGTAAAGGAGGGTGCTCTAGGGGAGGGCAGGTAGGAATGAACACAGGAGTGAGAGGTGCTGCGGAGACTCACTGTTCAATTAACCTTAGTAATCACAACATCTTTTTGCATCTGTGTCTTCATTTATAAAAGGGGTATCACAGTGCTCCCAGTTCACAGCTTACAAAGGTAAAATAAAACATGATAAAATAATGATGATACTTAAACCGAAGACCTGGAACATAAGAAGGACTCAGTAAACTGCAACCTGAGTAATACAAGTGTAATAAATGGTTGACACTGGGTCCCCTGTGCAGAGAGGATGCTGGAGGGCTGATGGGGGGAGGTGACGAGGGGAAGTGCCTGTGAGCAGAGTTTGCTGTCTTCACCACCTAGTCTGACCCAGGATTGCCAGCCCCATGCCTTCTTTGACAAGAGCAGGTGTGAGACTAGGAGAGGGTTAACACAACCTGCCAGGGATGGGAAACTAACTGGTGAGGGTGTCCCCTGGGTCCAGCCTCAGCCCAGGGAGACTGCAGGTGCTCTGCTCCCTCAACTGTTTGTCCCTCTGCTGGACTCCAGCGTGCTTGGGCCCCTGCCGTCATTATCATTCCTTCTGCGTTTTTTTTTTTCTCCCTGGTTATTTATTTTTCTGTAAGGAAGGAATGTGGGGAATTTACCACAGGGCGCTGGCCTTTGCTGCCGCCTCTTCCACAGAAGGAAGCTGCTAGACCTATTGCTGAGGGCCAGCAGTGGAGGCAGAGGCGGGTCAGGCTGAGTTTGGGACTGGAGAGCAAGAGCAGTAGTCTTATAATGTACACAGCTGCCCTGGACCCTAATCGTATCTGCCCTTTACCCTCAGCCTCTGGGAAAACCCAAAGGGTGCTTTCCTGTCTAACTGGTGTTGATTTGAGGTGGGGTAGGGTGGTGGTATGGAAATGTGGCCAAGGTTGCCTGGAGACTTTAACCTTTGCTGAACTATCCCATTGAGTGAAATCCTCTAATGCTCCATCTTTCAAGACCAAGGGGCATCTGCCACCCCTTTCAGGAAGCCTTCCTGGATTGCTGCATCCTAATTCACCTCTTTTGGGGGTTTTAATTCCCCTGGCACTGATGGAGTATTCTGACTCCTAAGGACCACCCACAGATTAGTTGCTCCCTCTCTCCGCCTCCCCACTCCCACCAGAAACCACCCTCTAGATCGATCTAGAGTCTAGATGAATCTAGAAGTGTCTCTGGGGATGAATAGTGGAGCAGAATGTGAAAGCGGATTTGGACTGTGAAGTGCTCATCCTTGTATTTATTTCAACAATACTTTTGCAACCCCCTCCAGGTGATGACCTCTGCTGAGTCTGGGGGGGCCCTTTGAGAGGATGGAGACTGGGTCTCACTATCAGCTGGTCTAAGGCCAAGAGGAAGGGCTGTGTGTTTGTAGAGGGTTCAGAGTGTGCCAGGTCCAACACTGGGTGCTGGGGCTGACCTAGGCCAGCCCTGCCTGTGGCAGAAGCTCCATATAAGGGAAACCATCTCTCTACTGCCGGGACTTGCCACCTTCTTATCTCCTGGATTAAGTGTTTTCTCTGGAAGGGCAGGGTGTGACCACCCTTTTTGTACTCCTGAGACTCAGGGCTGGAGTGAGGATCCTGGTGCAGCAGGGGAGGAATAGGGCAGGACTGGCATACTGGCTGGATTGGAGTTCGAATCTGGGCCTGAGCCTGCTGCTCTCTGGTCACCACTTCCAAATCCCCCCAAAATCTACTGAAGTTAGATTAGTGACTAGGCCAGTAGAGCAGGCAGCAGAGCCCTGGTCAGCCAGCGGTGAGCTGTGTGGGTGGCTTGCAGGGACACTGGCAGCCAAGGCCCATGCTGATTTGGGAGGCCTCCCCTCGCCAGCCATCCTACCCTTTCTGATCTTAAACCCACTGCCAGCAGGGAGATGCCAGGAGTTGTCCAAGCCAGTCTCCTTCCTTCCCTTCAGGCTTTGGTTTCTGCACTTTCTCAATCTGTGATTTCCTCTGGGTTGCTGCTGCTCTAAGGCCCTGGGTAAAGGGGTGAGGCCGAACAGGGGAGGAGCCCGGATGGATTGCTAAGGGCTTTCTGGAGGAGGTAGCAGTTGGGCTGGGCCTGGGGCAGCGCATGGGGACCTGGGTGTGCTTTGTGGGCAGAGCTCTTCAGAAGACCTGGGGTCAGCCAGATTCCTGGCTCCAACTCTGCTCTGCTCTTTGCAAGCTCTGAGCCCTCAGTATATTTGTTAATTCTCGGAGTCTCATTTTCCTCATCTGTAAGACGGTGGTGAAAGGAGTCTCCCTTATGAGTTACTGTGAGGATTCAGTGAGAAAAATGCATGTCAAACCTTTGTGTGGCAGCCTCTGGTACTCCCCAAATGTTGGCTCTTGTCATCATCACCGTCTTCATCTTTGTTCTGTGGGTCCTCATGGAAGGTGTGAGAGACAGGGGTGGGGGGAGTGCAGAAGTGAAAAACTCTTCAGGTCCCCAACCTGGAGGACCTTGCAATCTGGTAGGAGGGGAGGGGAAAGAGTCCCACATCCTGACTGCTACAAAGTCAGACATTGGCGGAGACAGTGAGGTCCACGGAATGGGCCCTGGACTGGGCATTGTGCCGTCCTGAGTTTGAATCCCACATTGCCCCTGATTAGCTGTGCTGCCTTGAGCAAGTCATTGCACCTGTCTGAGCTGTTCCTTCGCAGATGAGAGCACTGCTGACGTCATGGGTTGCTGTGAAGCCAGGGCCTGGCTGGGGGTGAGCACCCTCCTTGGAGGGTAACTCTAGTGAAAATGGATGTGCACCGTGATGAGGTTATAAAGTGGTGCAGGTAACACGCTGGTGGACCAGGGGAGGCTTTTTGGATGGTGGCACTCGAGTCAGGTGGGGAGCTGGGCATTGTGGCTCATAGGAAGGATGTGAGATGGTATCCCAGCGGAGGGGTTGTGCATAGCCTGGCATGGACACAGGAACTCACAGGGCAGGTGTGGGGGCCACCAGCCACTGGACTCTCTCTGGCCATTGCTGTAGGCACAGAGAACAGGTTAGTAAGCTCTCAGCAGGCCCTGATGCCAGGGTCTCCGATGCCAGGATGAGGATTTCCTGTTTCAGTCTCCAAGTCTGGGGAGGCAGGAGTCTCTCTAGCGAGCGGAGTCAGGAGGGAGGAAGACAAATCTGGCTGTGTTGGGTGGGTAGGTTGGCGGGGGAGGGTCCGGGGGTGGAGAGGCCGTTTAAAAGGCAGTTGCAAAATTGATTTTCCTGATAAAGAGCTGGGCTGACTCATCTGTGGAGGAGAGAAGTCACATCCAGCTCCTCCATCGATGTGGGATTTTCCTCTCTGTCAGAAAGGTGATTGGCTGCCGTTTCTCAGGCTTTGAGAACTGAGACCCGCTCAACATCCGAAGGGGAAGCCAGGCTGCAGGGAGGACCCAGCTGGAGTGAGTATGAGCACTCGGAGGTGCCTTTGTGGTTTGGGGTGCGTGTCTTAGGACATGCGGCTTCCCCTTTGGGTGTCAAGGGAGAGGCATATGGTGACTTCTGCCAGCCTATTCATCGTAAGACAGGAGGTGGGTCTGGGCTCCCCACTCCCATTTCCAGCGCATCTCCCTTGACTCGGCAGTCCTTCCCACCTTAGTGTGAAGTACTCTGCTCCCAAGAGGAGGTCTGGCAGTCAGCTGGGTCTCAGCCAGGTTGTACTCACCAGGACTCTGGGTGGATGGAGCACTCCCCAGGGAGTGGAGGCTGTGTCATTTCCTCCTTCCAGTGAGGAGGATGCAGGGCAGGGACTGGCAAGGTAACCAGACATTACTCAGGGCCCTTCATCTTCCTGCCTCCAGCTGCACTGGGTTGCATCCCAGTCAGTCGCTGGTTCCTTCCTGACCCCACCAGGAGGTCAGTTTACCGCCGATTTACCTGTGTCCTTGCCAGGACTCCCAGGGCACCACGGTGGGCGGCCTCCAGCCAGTCTCTGTTCCTATCTCTGGCTCCCTGTCCTACTTCACCTTCCCAGGCCTGGACACCCCATTGACGGCAGCCCTGTGAAGGAGCATTTCCTTGAATTCTCTCCTGTCCTGACCTCCCCGCTGCCTGTCTGGCCTCCCTTCCCCTGCCCCGCTTCCTTCTTCAGGGGTCCTCCCTCTGAGCAGGCGTGGTGGTAGGCAGAGTAGCCAGCTGCTCACAGAGGTGATGGGGTGGGAGAAAGGACTCATCCCTGCCTGAGCACAAGGAGACTTTGAGTCCCTGGGCTGCCAGCACTCTGCTCTGTCCCCTCCCCTGGTCTTTCGTGTCCTGCTAGTCATTTCTACCTTAGTAAGAATGAGTGTATCAGCTCTTCTGAGAGGAAGAAGGGGAAGCAAGTGTGAGTGGTTCTAGGCAGCTGAATATACTGGGGAGAGGACACTCCTGGGGATATTGTTCATGCGATGAGGATCAGAGGACTCTGCAGACCATTTTCCAGGAGCTCTGAATTATTGGCTCCCGTCCCCTCAGAGTCAGGGCCCAGCAGGCAGAGTGGTTAGGAGAGAGACCCAGCCACCACGCGCTCTGAGTTCTCTCAGCTCTGCCACTTAGGGTTGTGTGATCCTGGGCAGGGCACCCTGAGCTCTGGTTTCATCTGCAGACTGATAAGAATAACAGCACTTAATCTCCGGTTATTGGGGTATTGGGATGAGTCTGAAGCGCGTAGCTCAGCCTCTGGTTGTCATGAGGGCTCAACAATTACAGAAAGACCCCCACCCACCTGATTTCTAAGGGTCTCTTGTCCCCACCCCCACTAAGGAGTTAACCCTGTCAGTGAGAGCAGGCAGCTCTCATGTGTGTGTCCTCTCCTGCTCCTTTCTTGAAGACTTGTCATCAGGGTTCCTGCTTTACTTTCCAGGGTGTGTAAAGAGCTGGCACCTCAATCTGGCCACACAGAGGCTTAGAGAAGAGGGGTGATGACTTGCACAGGTGAATGCCGTAGCCGGGCAGATTGCAGACTCAGCAAGGTGCCTGTCCCTGTCGTCCTTGATCGCTCTTCCCTCTTTGACACCTGGGACCACAGTCTTGCACCTGACTGACCAGGGCATTACTGGGGACAGCACTTCCCTAGTCTGGGGATTTGTGGTGAGCAATGCCTCCCATGACGCCTGTGATGGGAGACAATGGGGCACCCATTGCCCAGAGCTGGGCCAGCCCCTTTTCATCTGTTTGTGCAGGGCGGCAGTATCATCTGGACTGCTGACTGGGTCTGGTCCAAGCCTCCCTCCTGCTGAATTCTTTTTCCATGGAGTCACTGCAGACTGGGGTGGGGGACCTGGGGGATCTCCTTGGGGGCATGGCTCACTAACCCCCAGGCCTGTTCTGCCTCATTCCTCTTGTCCCAGAACAGTAGCTTCCTTTGCGGGAGGTCCCAAGCTTGCCTGGGTTTTTGCCCATAGCGTCCCTGTGACTCTTCCTCTCTAAGCCTCCAGGCCAGATTATCTCGGAGGGCCCTTCACCCTCCTACAGTAGAGGATTTTCTAAACTCCTGGCCTTTAGAATCACCGTGCGGATATGATTGAAACAGAGACATGCAAAACAGGAGAAAAACAGGAAAATGCAGCAATATAGGGAGGTCTGGATTATTTGGACACTGAAGCACTGTTTATGAGCCTCACACTGTGGGCCCTGATGGCAGAAAACGTGTTGCTCTCTGGATTTGTGCTGAGCCAGTGTGAGCCAGCTCCACTGCTGTGTGACCTTGGGCCGCTCACTGTCTCTCTCTGGACCTTGGTTTTTGCATCAGGAAGAAGTAGATAATAATAGTCTATGTTTCCTAGGGTTGTTGTGCGGGTAAGATAATACGTGTGAAGTCAATGTCTAGGTGCTGTGACCGCTGCGATTGTCCTAAGAACACTGGGGGGACTGGCAAGATTTATCCTGACTGTGTCCCACGGGCTTGTGAGTTGTGTTTATGAATCTGTTAGGTTGGAAAACAAAGGTTTTTAAATGTGTGGCAGTCGGGGACAGGACCATGTGGAAAGGTGGATGTTACTGCAAGGAGTAACTTTATAGCTGAGGAATGCTCATTAGTGGAAGACACCTCCTCACCGGAATGAGCCCCCTGTCAGCTGAGTGTATAAACAGAGGCCTGTATGCCCGGGGGCATGGTTTTAGGAATGCAGGAGCTGTGTGGGGGAATTAGACCTTCCCAGCCATCTCTAAGATTCTAAGGCTCTGGGATCTGGGGGCACTAATCCTTGCCTCCCCATAACTCTGGAATCGCCTGCTATGTGACCTTAAGAAAGTCACATCCCAGCATGCCCTGGTGGAGTAGTGGTTTCATCAGCTGCCTTTGACCAAGAGCACAGTCCACATACATCCCAAGGACCTGGGTTTGTGTCCTGGGGCCAGGAGGAGCAACCAAAATGAGCAACTGCATAAAAGAAAGTGCGTCTTCCTCCTCTCTCTCCCTGCCTGCCTCTGCTCACCTTCATTCCTGCCTCTAAAAAACAAAGGAAAGGAAGTCCCCTCCCCTCTCAGGATCCCAATCTGTGTCTCCTTTACTAGAAGCGGCTCCTATCCCTTCCAGGGAATAGAGTGGGGTCACCAAGTGCCAGTTCATCCCAGGGCCGCCTGAGCCCTCTGCCTAATCCACTTAGGTCTGATGACAGTCAGCTCCCCTTATGACCTCACTGTAGCCTCCCAAACCCAAGCTCAGTGCTGTTAACACCACTTCTCAGTGAAGGGAACTGGCCCTGAGAGGTGTTCCTTGCCAAGGTGACACAGCTAGCCAGTGCCAGAGCCTGGCGTTGGGCCAGGAGGCCTGGTTGCTAAGCAGACAGACAGACAGATACTGCACGAGCAGAGCAACCTCTCAGGGCCTTCTGTGTGACTATCTCCTGGGCAAACACCCTGCCAACCCCCCAGACCCTTCATTGTTTATAGGTGGGTTGGTCTAGGTGGAGCCCCCTGCCAGGGAGCAGGGGTCCTGGCTGCACAGGCAGACTGTGCTGTTTCCAACAGGTGGCCGCGGTTGTGTGGGGAGCCCTGCCCTGATGAGACAAGGGTTGGAGGAGGCTGGGGTCAGACAGCCTGGGCTGCTGGGCCTGGTCACAGTGAAGCTGCGGTGTCCGGCTGCTGCGCCCGGCGTGGGCCTCCCTGCTGCCCAGGTGTGGGCTCTGCCCTGCACCCCTCTTTGGACCTCTGTTTCCACATCTATGAAATGGGGGTGGTGCTGACCTAGGCCCTCTGTCAGGGCCCTCCCATCTCTGGGAGTCTATGAATTCTGAGCCTTGCTGGCAGGTTGCCTAGAACAGGGGCAGTCTTGTCCCTGGAGACCCACTCAGCATGTCATGGCCAGGGCTAATGAGGGCAAGATAGGAGAGAGGGCAGGGTCAGATTCCTCAAGAACTAATTAGCTTCCCACAGTGAGGGGGAGAAGTGAGAGAGGGAGGAATTCTCCCAGCCACTGGCTGAGCTGCTAACCCTGGCCACCAGCTGGCCCATCCATCTATCCATCAGTCTGTTCTGTTGATGCATACATTTGTTCATTCATTTTCAATAAGCATACATTGAGCACTGACTGTGTTCCAGCTGGACATGGCTATAAGGAGAAATGGTACTCTAACGTGAACTTACAGATTGATAGGGGCCTGACCCAGCTTGATCCCTGACCCAAGATTCCAGGCCTGGACATGACCCCCTCCTGCTCCCAATTCTGTTCCTGCTCTGTCTCAAAGAGATCTTTTAGGACAAGCAAACATGCTGAGTGTGGGCTCATTCTGACTTACGCTTTGTCCCTCTGTGGCCGTGGGTGAGCTCCTTCTGAGTTTCCAGACCTCACTTTCCACTTCTCTAAAATGGGGGCAAAGTAACGCTTGTCTTGGAGTATAAAATGAAGCAGTGCCATATTCTAGTACAGTCCCTGCTGCAATCAGCTCGATTTATGGTGTGTCTAATGTGAAATAGGATACTTTTTAAATGGTTGTTTAAACAAAAACGGGAAGAAATAAATACATACCAGAAACAGAGCAGTTGTTACCCGACTATGGTGTGGATGCCAGGGATGGAGGGACACTTTTCGCTGTGTAGCTTTCATGTTTTTATTTTTAGACCATGTGAATGTTTTACCCCTTCTAAAAGGAGGAAGTGTCAGCGGCAAAGCAAATGACTGTACTATGAGTTTGAGGGTGTACAACGCCCTAAGACCAGCATGCAGAAATGGTCCTGGGGCTCACTCATGCATGCAGGGGGACTCACTGAATGCCCACTTTGTGCCAGGCATGACTCTAGTGGTCAGGAATGGAATCATAAACAATAAAACCAGGCTACTGCTTCCTTGGAGCTTATATTCTAGGTGGAGAGGCAGATAATAAGAAAACATGTAAAGAAGATACTTCTCAACTATAGCGAATGTTGTGAGGAACATAAAACAAAGCTGAGGGCTAGGAGAGAGGGGAGGGCTGATGATAGAGGGAGGATCTTTTAGAGAGGTGACATTCAAGTGAGACCTGAATGAAAAAAGGAACCAACCTGGATTCCACCTGGGAGAAACTCCTTCCAAGCAGAAAAAATAGCAAGTGCAAAGGCCCCGGGGCAGGGACCAAATTTACATTTGCATGGCACAGAAACAAAGTCAGCAGAGCAGAGTGCAGTGTGAGAGAGTGGGCAGTGCAGCGAGGGCTTGACTGCTGGGGGAGAGTGTTCTTGTGGAGTTTGCTAACATATAGTATCAACAACCTTCAGGGTGAATCCAAATGAAGGTCAGTTCATCCTGAAAGAATCAGGGAAGGTTTTACACAGGTGGTGGCATCTGAGTTGGGTCATGATGTGTGAATAAGAAGAGGGGATCCCAGGAAACAGTCAAGGTCAGATTCCAGAGGAAAAGCTCATCTGTAGGTGGGCATGTGTGACCACCTGTCTGTCTGTCCTTGTACCCCTGTGACTATGTGTTTCCATGTGCTAACTGGGCTTCTGTGCTTCCTGCAGCCTTGGGCCGGAGCACCAGCCTCACTGAGAAGGATCTGAAAGAGGCCAAGGCCCGGAGCCAACAGATCGCAGCGCAGCTGACCACCCCGCCCAGTTCCAATTCCCGAGGCGTCCAGCTTTTCAACAGGCGCCGGCAGAGGGTGAATGAGTTCACCTTGGAGAGCCACGGCCAGAGGGGACAGAAATCCAGCCAGGAGTCCCTTAGAGTGCCCTCTGCCAGCCCAACTGGCCATGCCTCAGGGCTCAGTCTAAGTCCCACCTCGCTCCCTGAGACAGGCCCTCCAAAGAACACTCACTGCCAGAGCCCTAAACTCAGGGTCCCCACCCACGGCATGGAGGGGTGCTCAGAAGAGGCTGGATTGCTGCGGCACCTGGAGAAGATGGCCAGCGAGGAGGAAGAGGTTCCTCTCGTGGTTTATTTAAAGGAGAATGCAGCCCTGCTGACGGCCAATGGGCTCCACCTGTCTCAGAGCCGAGAAAGCCAGCAGGCTCCACCAGCAACCTCTGCCACAGAGGACCAGAGCCCGGCTGCAGATGTCAACCAAAACCTCTCCCCACCCAGCGCCACATGCATCCCCCCAGTTTCTAACAGCAACCACAGCCTGCCAGCCACAGATGTCAATCAGAACCCACCTGCCACGGCGGTCCCGCAAAGCCTGCCACTTTCTAGTGTCCAGCAGAATTCTTCAGAAGCACAACTCCCGCTGAATGGCACAGTGCCAGATTCCAAGCCCGGCTCCCTGGGTGCTGGCAGTAAACCCCAGGACTTGGCCGTGGAAGTGAGATCCAGCACACTCCTCATTGAGAAGGTCTCAGCTTCCACCACCACCAGCAGCTTCTCCAAAGAAGCTACTCCTATCTCCAGCTTCGAGTCCCCCGCTCCAGATGTCATGTGCAGCTCTCTGCTCATTGATGTTCAACCTGGTGCCCCAGTGGTGTCAGCATCAGCAGGACAGGAGACACCGGGGCGGGCAGCTCCCCCCACTCCCACCAAGCTTTGCAGCGAGGTCCACCTCACGCTGGCCAAGCCCCCGTCAGTGGTCAATAGGACGGCCAGACCCTTCGGGATCCAGGCATCAGGAGGCACCAACCAGTCAGAGCGGAGCCCCATGGTAGAGAGACGACACCTTGGTGAGAAGGCCTCAGCAACCTCACCCTCCACAATGGCAGACAGGAGCCCTCGGCCACAAAGACACGCAATGTCCCACAGCCCCACGGTGGGAAGGAGACCTGTGGCTCAGCGAAGCCCTGCCTTGGAGAGACGCCCCTTGGGGAACTTCACCCCGCCCCCTACCTATGCAGAGACCTTGTCCACAGCCCCCTTGGCTTCCCGAGTTAGGTCTCCTCCATCTTACTCTGCCCTGTACCCCAGCTCTGACCCCAAGCTTTCTCATCTGAAGGGCCAGGCAGCTCCCACCAGCAAGACAGGCATTTTGGAGGAGTCAATGGTCCGCAGGAGCAGCCGGAAATCCATGTTCACCTTTGTGGAGAAGACCAAGGTGACCCCAAATCCAGACCTGCTGGATCTGGTGCAGACGGCTGATGAGAAGCGGAGGCAGAGGGACCAGGGGGAGGTGGGCATGGAGGAAGAGCCCTTTGCCCTGGGGGCGGAGGCCTCCAACTTCCAACAGGAGCCAAGGCCCCAGGACAGGGCCAGCCCTGCAGGGGCAGAGGAGGTCCTGCCAGAGTGGGCCTCGTGCCTCAAGTCACCACGCATCCAGGCCAAGCCAAAGCCCAAACCCAACCAGAACCTGTCCGAGGCCTCTGGTAAGGGAGCTGAGCTCTATGCCCGCCGCCAGTCCCGGATGGAGAAGTATGTCATCGAGTCTTCGGGTCATGCCGAACTGGCCCGCTGCCCTTCACCCACAATGTCCCTGCCTTCCTCCTGGAAATACTCCACGAGTGCCCCCGGGGGCTTTCGAGTGGCGTCTCTAAGCCCAGCTCGGACCCCACCTGCCTCCCTCTACCACGGCTACCTGCCGGAGAACGGGGTCCTGCGCCCAGAGCCCACCAGGCAGCCGTCCTACCAGCTGCGGTCCTCGCTCTTTGTCCTCTCCCCCATCAAGGAGCCTGCTAAGGCCTCGCCAAGACTGGCCTCACCACGAGCTGCCTCACCCGCCAAGCCGAGCTCCCTGGACCTGGCGCCCAGCCTGCCCAAGGCAGCCCACCCACCGTCTCCTGCCCTGCCGCGGCCCTCCCGCTCCTCACCTGGCCGCTACACCCCACCTGGCCAGGATGGCCTCCAGCCCACTGCCGTGAGCCCCACCTACAGCAGTGACATCTCCCCAGTGTCTCCCTCCAGGGCATGGTCTCCCCGAGCCAAGCAGGCCCCCAGGCCCTCGTTCTCCACCCGGAATGCCGGGATCGAGGCTCAGGTGTGGAAGCCTTCCTTCTGCTTCAAGTAACGAACCCCATATGGATCCCACTGCCTGTCAGGTCCCCTCTCTGAGGGCCGGATGGAGAGCAGATGTGGCAGGAAATGGCATAGGTCTGCGAATCAGGAGTCTGGGGGCTCAAGGGCTGCCACCAGCCAGCCTGGTGACATTGGGCATGTCAGCTCCCCTCTCTGACTGCAGCTGCCCCTTCCCTGCTACAAGGGTGGCTGGACTGCACTTCTGAGGGTTCTGAAGTCTGATCCTGGGGGTGGCACGAGAGTCATGGGGAGAGAACTCCCTTAACAGCCCTAAGGAGGCTGCAGGGCTACCTCTGCCCTTTGTGAGCTGAGATGCCAGCGTCTTGCTGGGGAATGGCCTAGGAGGGGACCCTAACAGGTGCTTCTGGAGCAAACAGCCTGCCAGTGCCTGTGAGCCAGCCAGCCCAGGGTCTGCTCCTCACTGCCCAGCGGGGCCTCCTCGCTGTGACTCTGGCTCGGGCATCTTTTTTTGCCTGTTGCTGGATTCTCACCGCCACAGTCTCTTCCACTTCTGCCTCTGGACACTTTCCTCTCCGCTGCTTCAGAGAGCTTTGCCTCGGCCTTCAAGTTTCCTTCTCTCCTGGGTTCTGCTGCTGGATGAGGACTCTGCCCACCACTGCGGTCTCATGCTTTCCTTCCTACCCCTTGGCTCCGCTGCCTCTGCGCCCTCTCCCTATTTGTGGCCCAACTTTGGGGACAGCTAGCACAGTCCATCCCAGTCTGAGTTCCACCTGGCTGGCCCTGAGAGTTCTGTGGCTGGGTAACCTAGGGGGTCCTTGAGAGGCCAGCACTGTAGCAGGATGCGCAGGGGTGGGTATGCAGTTAGGAGAGGTCCCTAGTAATGTGTCCCTTGACTCTTTTGGCTGTACCTTCAGTCAAGACTGGCTGGATTAAAAGCAGCCATCTTTGCATCATGGAAGGGCTACAGGGAGAGAGACAGGAGAAGAGGGTTCTGGTCCCATCTTGACCTCCTATTGGCCATGTGACCTTGGCCAAGTCCCTTCCTTTCTGGGCTGTTTTCTACTTACACAGTGCAAGCCCTTACGGCTGTGATCATCTGTAAGGACTGAGAGGATAGGTTGGTGTTTTGGGAGAAAGACCTGGTAAGTGACAAGAGAGGGAAGGAAATGGGCTGTTGCCATAGGACAGATGAAGGTTAGATGTTTGCAAGAATGTAGTGGAGAAAGTGTGGGTGGATCCGCAGCATAGGCTGGGCTCTCAGGTGCAGGATTCCTGGGGACTGTAGAGCATGATGAATGCTGGGTAAGAGCACCACAGTTTGAGGGAAGGGTGAAGGAGACCTGAGGGTTTTGAGGAAAAGGCTGAGCCTTAAGAGTTCAAGATTCTAACACTGTCCCCAGTTTCTCCGTTTATAAAATGAGGATGTTGAGTTAGGAAATCTGAGATCATCAACCTCTCTGACAGTTCTGATGTGATGTAGCTCCCCAAACCAGGCTTTGTGGGGAGTAAAAAGATACAAACTCCGAGCCAGGATTCAGATGGAAGCTTCCCAAGGCGGGGGGCACAGTACCACCCACTTCCTCTTTCCCAGCCCTATTTCTGGGCTCCCCAGTGGGCCGCAGGCGTGGAGGCGGGCCCATGCTGGGCTGAGCCGGCAGTTTTCCTGAGCGCTGGGCTGTCTCCATGGCAACTGGGGGAGGCTTCCCAGTGAGCTCATTCCTCTCAGAACTCGGGGGCATGCGTGGGGGCCTCGTGAGTGGGCTCCGAAAACTCGTGCCAACTCCCTCCCAGGACAGAGTGAAGAGCTGCCTGGAGCCTGCTGCCTTGGACCCCGCACCGACCCAACCCCGGAGGGTCAGGGGTAGAAGTGCGCACGCTTCACCCTGCAGCTCCTGGGCCAGTCTGCTCCACCTCTTCCCCCAACTTTGTTTTCTCTCCTATTCTCAATACACTCTGCCTCAAACCCGGCTTGCTGCTCTTCTTTCTTCCGCGCTCGCTCGGGGACTAGCTTTCCTCCTGTCTGATTTTGGGAAGTGAGTGGGACTGCCCGGGGCTGTGTGAAGGCTGCTGTGTCTCCAGTGCCGCCTGCCTCCGCAGCGAGTCCAGAGCTGCCCTGGGTACAAGAGGTGTGTGGGCTGGGACGTGAGGACTGCCTTCTCTCTCCCCTGGTCAGCACACAGGGAGCCACAATCCTGCAGAAATCATGCTCTTCTGTTTCTGTTTCCTCCTTCCTTTGAAGTTTGGCCGAAAAGGCGGTAGCGCCTGAGGGGAAACCCACAGCCCTTATGGTCCTGGTTCAAGTTCTTTAAACGTGGAATTTAAAGGCCTTTAACCTTTAAACGGAGGGTGGAGCAAACACTTTCCAGTTCCCTCAGGTCCCCGCCTGTCTGCATTATCCAAATCTGGCCATTTCCTACCTCCCTCATGGCTGGCTCCTGAACGCACTGGTCTCTGCCCCAGGTGGGAAGGACCGAATTGCCATCAAGAATCAGAAGAACCTGGTTCTAGTCCCAGATCTGCACTTGACTCCATGTGAACTCAGACAGTCCTTCCCACCGCTGGGAATGAGAGGACTGCAGAAAAGGGTGTCTGGGGGCAGATCCTGTCTGGCTCTGTTTTACTCACAGCTGCTCCCCACCCCACACTGAGTCAGTACCCAAACCAGGCTTTGACCCACCGCCAAGTGGTGAGGAACTGCTCCCCTGAACCCCAGCCAGGCTTGAGAAGTCAGTTCTGTGACTCCTTCTACCTTCTGGCCTTAGCCTTCCCCTGTGGCCACAAAAGGGGAAGGCAACACTTTCAAGATTTTCAGGCAGTGATGGCAGATTTTGAACTCCCCCTCCCTGACAGCCTACTGTTCTGCTCAAGAGTTCTGGCTCCTGTGCCTCAGTACTTGTTGGGAAGCTTGGATCAGGAACCCCTGCCCGCTTCTGCACTCTGACTGACCCAGTGCTTCCTGGGATGTCTCACAAAGAGAACCCAGAGTCTCCGGCTCTCTCTCACACACACACACACACACACACACACACACACACACATATATCTGACCCTGACAGTTGAAAGGGATCCCACATCAAGCTTAAACTTTCCTACTAGAGGACTGGGGTCTTGGATGTCCCCAGGAGGTCTCTCACAGTCACCCCAGCTTGCCATCCCATCACAAATCTATGCAGACTGGTGCACAGCATTCTCTTTAGGTTAAAGGACTCACATCTAGCAGCAGCTGCATTGAGATGAGGCAGTATTGTTTGTGGAAAACATATATTTTATGCCTATAGCAAGAGACATAAGGCTCCCTTTTGATGGGGAGATACTAGATTCTGATTGAATGGGAGGCTGACTGACTTGGATGAGATTGAATTGGATGAGAGAATGGATCCTGTGGCTGGTTCTCGATTTTGATTGGGTAAGAGACACTGAATAGACTGGCTAGCTCTGGACACAGGGATGACTGTGGGTGAATTCTGATTGGCTTGGAGCTGTGTGGGACTGATTATTGCTGTAATCAGACTGATGAACAATTAGAGGGTTTAGCAGACATTTGCTGGGCATGGATTCAAAGTTGGGCAGTTGCAACTGCTTACGCATGGTGAAATCTTTGAGCAGAGACAGATACACACAAAACTCATACACACATCTTCTGGTGGGGCAGACTACGCGGGATAGTCATTTACACCTCTGAACTCATCATCATTAGCAAAATGAATGTGATGTCTGCTCCTCTCCCTCACCAGTCTGTTGTGAGGATCTAATAAGAAGTAAAGGATGAGACTGATCCTTCAGACTAGACAGTCTCTGAAAAGGTAGGAAACAGGTATGGTAGTGCACTGCAGAGCAGTGTTTAAGTATGTCAAAGATGATCATTCACCAGTGTGGCCTCACCAAAGTCATACTCTGCCCCACTCTGGCAAGAAATCTAGTGAGGGGAGGGTGCTGCTGGACGGGCAGTGGCCCACCTTCCTTTTGTTTCCATCTGTCAGCCATCCCAGGAAAATCAGAGGTGATCATGGCAACATGCCAAGGGGGTTGAGGCTGAGAGGGCCTTTTCCTAAGTCCAACATTAATACTAGTGATCAATAATCATACATTAAAATTGTTTTAAAGGAAAGGCGGAGGCAAGAATGAGGGGGAGTAGGCAGGAAGACAGAGGAGGAAGAAGCATTTTATTTTATTTCTATTTAGTTGTTCACATTGGTTATTTCCCCCAGACCTGGGACTCAATCCAGGAAGGGGTTATGTGGCCTGTGCTCCTTCAGAAGAGATTGATCTAACTGCTACTGCACAAGGACGTGCTTTACTTAAAAAAATTTTGAATATATAATATATCCAGATAGTTAAAAAAATTCTAAACTTACATAAAAGCAGTACATTAAAAGCCTGATTCCCACCCCTGATGGTTGGGTACCCTGCCCTGTTCATCCTATTTCCTAAGGTAACCACTTTAGTTTTTCTTCTACTTCCAGTATTTCTGGTAACTAACTAATTTCACGATAACTAACTCCTACTGAGCACTTTCTCTCTTCTAGGCAATTTTCTAATACAGGTAATGTTTTTTTACATGAATTATCTCATTTAGTCCTCACAACAACCCTACAGGACACGTGCTGCTCTTATACTCCATTTTACTGAGCAGGAAACTGAAGCCCAGAGCTTTTAAGTTGCTTCTGTAGCTCAAGCACACTCAGTAAGTAAAGGGGTTTGTCTCCAAAGCCACCATTCTTAACCTCTGGCATCTGCTTCCCTGTTAAGCTTTAGGGTAGGCAAACTGCGGGCTTTTTAAAGCGTCTGCGCTGGGTGCTCCGGCATCTCCTTCCCTCCCCAAACGCCGGTCTGGAGACCCCAGAACTAACGCCTGCCCCACCCTCTCTGATCTCTTCTCAGGATCGACGGGAGAGCCTGCCCACCTCCCCGCCCTGGACTCCGGCCGCATCCCGGCCCCCCAGCAGCCTGGACGGCTGGGTGAGTCCGGGGCCGTGGGAACCTGGCCGCGGGAGCAGCATGAGCAGCCCGCCGCCGCTGCCGCCGCCACCGCCCATGTCCCCCTCCTGGAGCGAGCGCTCCGTCTCCCCACTGAGACCCGAGGCCGAACCACGGCCCCCCAGCCGCCAGCTGCAGGCGCTCTTGGCGCGAAACATCATCAACGCCGCCCGGCGCAAGAGCGCCTCCCCGCGGCCAGTGGGCGCCGAGAACGTGCGGCCCTTCTCCCCGACCAGGGCGCCGCCGCCGCCGCCGCCGCGCCTGCGCTCGCCGCTGCCCGCCCGTCCGGCGCCGGCCGCGGCGCCGGGGGCCACGTTCGCCCCGATCCTGCGGAGCCCGGTGCCGGCGGGTCCCTCGCCCTGCGCCAGCCCCCGGAGCCCGCTGCCCGCGCCGCCCAGGCCTTTCCCCTGCCGCCGTTCACCCACGAACTCCGATGTGTCCCTCGATTCCGAGGACTCCGGGGCTAAGTCGCCCGGCATCCTCGGCTACAACATCTGTCCCCGCGGGTGGAATGGCAGCCTGAGGCTCAAGCGTGGCAGCCTCCCCGCCGAGGCCTCCTGCACCACCTAAAGCCTCCCGCCCGGTCCCATCCCCATCTCTGGAAGAAGGGTCATCAAATGGGCGGCTTGGGCGACCACAGCACCGGTCCTCTAGGGGGCTGTCTCCTTGGACCGCCCTAGAGAAGGAGGGCTGTGACCTTGGAGTTGGGGGAGTGATCCCAGCTTGGGTTCTAGGCCTTACTCTATCATTAACCGTTAACCATTACGTGATCCTGGGAAAGACTCTTCCTCTGATCCTCAGCTTTCCTCTCCTTTTAACGGGGTTTTGGACATTAGTCAATCTCCAAATGTCTAGATTCCTCCTCCCATCAGCACTCTCATATGTGCCTTGGAAGAGAGGCAGGTGTGGTGTATATGGACCCCTAGACTTGCTGCTTTCCAGGCTTCCATCCTCCCTTATTCTCTTCTGACTCTGCTCGCTGGAGTCTGGCAGATGAGGGGTGTGTTCAGAAGATCCTAGGCCGCTGAGTCCTGTGTCCAGGCCCTGGCTTGACCATCCGCCTCCCTGGCACCAAGTCTTGGGCAGGAGCAGCTGTTTTCCATCCCTTCCCAGACAAGCTCTATTTTTATCTCAGTGACCTTTAGAGAGGACTCCCAGGCCAGCTCAAGGTGCCCGGCTGGCCCTTCCGGAGAGAAGAGGCGTTGGGAGTGGGGTGTGGGAAACTCCTTCTCCCAGAGAACCACATGCTTTCCTCCACTGCAGCTCACACTGTCCAGGGGTCTGACCTGCAACCAGAAGAGAAAGCTGTAAAGCCGTGATTTCCCTCAGGTCCGTGATGTGGGCCTCCAGGAATGCTAAAGCTACCTCCATCCCATCCAAGTGGGCCTTTTCATAGCAAGTTCCAGGCTCAGAGCTGAGCTGGGAGAGGGGTATTGATACAGAGCTCTCCTGTGGCTTTACCTCATGGCCCTGACTTTGAGGTTGCCCATTTGGAAAGAGGAAGACAAAGAATTCCCTGTATGGGAGTGTGCAAGCGTGACTGGGATGTGTAGAGGAAATTCTAGTAGGGAATAGGATTGACTCAAGTAACCCTGGAGGACGCTTCCGGTCCTGAAATGTATGCCGGGTGTTAGGAAAGCAGGGCGTTGTGGTGGAGGATGGACTGGGCAGAACTCAGGGCCAGATGAACTTGGGTGGGTAACTGAGGGGTTACACCAGGTTCTGCCCGTGTTTCTGGTTCCTTCGGACGTACCTCATTCTTTAGTTTCAGGCCCTGGACAGTGTGCCCAGGGAGGTCCCCAGTACCCACCATCCTGCCCCGTCTCTTTCCCGTTTCTCTCTGGCCTACCTAGTGCCTGGTGCCCAGTGACCTGGGCAGCCTTACTGCAGGACCTCGCCTATCTCTTAAACTTTGTTGGCTCAGATTCCAGTCCTTGGGTGGGACAAGGGAGGACGTGTGATTGAGTCCTACAGTATGCAGAGTTGTCTGGTTGTGGCCTTTTAGCGGTCAGAATATCAGCTTCAGGGTACACGGGGAGGAGGAGGCTAGAATTGACTGAGGATGAAAGACGTGTGGGAGAAAGTACACTGGGATGTTTCTAAAGGTGTGAGAGTATGATTTGGGCTTAGGGGTAGACTTACCCACCCATCAGGGCTATGTTAGCCCCAGAACCCTAAAAGAGGCTAGGAAGAGTTGGGGTCAGGGTGGGAGAGAGTTGCAGGTTAATTGGAGTAAACCCCAGATAGCTCAGGCACACCAGGGGGCTCCCGGGGTCTAAAGATGGGGAACACAGGGGTTGCTGGTGGCAAGATGAGAGGGTGTTCCTAGTCTGGGATGAGTGATCACATTTACTTAAGTCCCCATCTGCTTCAGAGTCCCTTGTAGCATGAGGGACTGGGGCTACAGGCCTCTTCCAAAGAAGACACACTGCCTGGCCTCTGGCTGATGTAGTGGCTTAGAGAATCCACTTCTACCTGCATTTCCCCAAAGAGTCAGAAGGAGGCAGCCTGAGCTGCAGTTTTGTCTGACTGGTCTCTGTCACTGCCTTCTCCCCTGTCCTCTTCCCTAGCCCGTGAAGCTTGCCTGTACCTTGCCTCTTCCCTCCTGTAGAATTCAGTTCTGGCCTTCAATAAATGCTTCCTGCACCCTTCTGCCTCTGTGTCTTTTTTTTAAAGGAAAGGTCCAGGCAGGAATGAAGGCAAGCAGAACAGGCAGGGCAAGAGAAGAGGAAGAAGTATTTATTTTATTTAGTTGTTGAGACTCCTGGTTGTTTCCCCGGGCCTGGGCTGTGAACCTGGGTCCTTGGGATGTATGTGGACTGTGCAGGTCAAAGGTGGCTGACCAAACTGCTACTCAACCAGGGCACGCCACCCCCTGAGTCGTTTTCAGCTATGTCTGAAGTCCTACCTTTCTTCCCAACCATGGAACAACCCATGGGACTTGGGGGTGACATTTGAGACACAAGGGATGGGAGCTTAGGAAGCAGCAGCCATGAGGAGAGGGGGGACCATGGAATAACTCAGAGCCATAGAAGAATGCCTGGACTGGAGTCCTGGTTCTGTCATCTACTAGCTGGGTGACCCTGGGTAAACCCTCTCCTCCAGGCCTCACTCTCCTGTCTGTCATGAGTGGACTGGGGTTCTGGTGTCTCAGGCACTGTCAACAGAGTGGGGGGCAGTGCCCTGGGGCTGTTTCCTGGCAGGTTGGGGGCCCCAGGACTGGAGACACCACTGTAATGCAAGTCCTGGCAACCCTAGTGAGCGCTGGCCACGGGGAGGCTCCTCTCCTGATGTGGAGCCTTTCCCTGGAAAAGGGGATTGTGGCCCACTCCCTGAGGCCAGCCTGCCCAAGGAATAGCACTTCGTCTTCCTCTCTGCAAGCTTGGGCCCTGCAGAGACTGGGAAGAAGTCCCCACGAGGCAGGAAGCCAGGTTCAGGCACTCCACAGCAGAGTTCAGGCTTCTTCCCAAGAGGGTATCAGAAGGCCTGCTTTGGACAGTGTGTCCCTTTGCACACAGGTGCAGGCCCTCCCTGCCCTGGAGTGGTTCGGGGTGCCTATGACTCAAGTTTTATCTTCAGCTAGAACCTCTCCTGAGTGCAGTGCCCTCTGCCTATGGGCGATGCCTAGAGCCCTCAAACCAAATCCATCCCAGACCGACTCAGTATCTGTCCTCCTTACCTTCTGCTTCTCCCCTGTCCCCTTTCTCAGCCACTCAAACCAGAAATGGGAGTGACCCCTCCTCACCTTCCACCTCCAGTCTCACCAAGACCCTCAAACCCCGTCTCCTCGCCGTCCCTGTTGCCTTCTGTCCAGTTACCCGCTGGCTCTCTCACCTGGCTACAATGGAATCCTCCTGCCTCCAGTCTGGCTGTCCTCCCTCCCATTTTCCACGCAGCAGCCACAGATAGCTTTGGAAAATGCCTGTCTGGGTCATTCCATTGCATCCCTTTAAGCCCTTTAGTGACCCCGCATAAAGCACACTTTCCTTCTGGAAATCCTGCTGTGGCCTGGACCCTGCTCATCTGTCCAACCTATCAGCCGCCCCCACCCGCCTCAGTTCTGACTCTGCTTGCTGACCCCTTGTATCTTCATGTGTGATATGGCCTCTGCCTGCGATACTGTGTCCCTTCTTTGCCCAGTGAACTCCCAGTCAGCCTTCAAGACCCAGCTCAGATGTCCTCTCCTTTGGGAAACCTTCCCACCCTCTGCTGGGCCACTTAGAGCTTTCCCATGATGCGTTGCAAAGGCTTACTTGACATTTCTGACTTGGCCTGGCAGAGGCCCTTGAGGAGAGAGTGCTGCCTTCTTTATTTTCAGTCCACAGAGAGGCGCAGAGAATGTGTGAAGGTGGAGGGAAGAAGAAAAGAAGGAACAGACGCACAAGCAAGTCAAGCAAAGATAGTGGGGGGCAATTCGCCCATCTATCCATTTATTCATTCAATAAATACCTGTTGAGTTCCCACGCAGCCTCGGCACCAAGGATGCACTAACGAGCTCCGGGGACAGGCGACGGACTCCCAGCATCTGCAGGTGACGTTGGTGTGCGCATGTTTGAGTGTGCTGTCCATGTGTGTGCAAGACCTTCTGTCTGCAAGGGCCTGCTGCTGAGGCACCTGTCTTCCCTAGAGCCTGGTGCTTTTAACATCCAGTGCTGGATCCTGTTGCAGCCCGAAATAAGGCTGTGAGCCACAACAAAGCAGCTGAGGCCAGAGCTGCTGCGGGGCACACCCTGCGTGCTGACCACTGACCACCAACGCAGACGCTGGCCACTCACCGCTCAGCTCCCAGACAGAGGTGTTAATCTTGAGGGTCTGACACACCCTTCTGCCCACTGTGGTCCCATCACTCAGGTACCAGGGTCCTAGGGGCATTTGGGGAGCTTGGGTGAGTGGGCAGAGCACCAGAGCCAGTCCCAGAGCACCTTCCCGCCACCCCCACACCCCCAGGAAGATGCCGGGCCCCTCAGAGGATCTGGGGAGGCCTTGAGGAAGCCTGGATCCTCGGTGGGTAGAGGGGGCTTCTAAGCTCTGGTAATTGATTGTAAGTGGGGAGCGGGTGACTGGGACTCGAGGTGGGTAGTAATGGCTCTGTTGGAACTCTGGGGTCTTCAGGCAGCAGAGGGAAGCAGGGCTCTGTCTGTAAAAGGTGGGGGCAGGTGGGGGGCTTCCCAGAGTTTGTGCTTTTCTGTAAGGGCAGGGAGGTGTTTGTCAGGAAGTAGATCTATGAACTGGGAAGCTCAGGGGTCACAGAGCATTCTCTTATCTCATGATCCTCACCAAGCGTCTGCAATCATGCTTGTGTTTGCAGTCAGTTTTGGGGGGCTTGGGGATGCTCTGAAGCCCACTCATGGATTCCCCCACCCTTTTATATTAGAGCAGGCACAGAGGAGAATTTCTTGCTCACAGTTACAGAGGGAGTCAGTCAGACTCCGCCCTGGCCACGTGAGGATATGGGGTTTCAGATGGAGGCTGATTGCTTTCTAAAGGAAGGGAAATAGAAAAACTTAGAAGCACAGGAGAGGGGTCCTGGGGAAGGTAGTCTGTCAGTGACTATCTCCTGGGGGGCTAGTTAAGGGATCTGGATTTGGGGCTTGCTGGGATTTTCTGGGGCTCTGGGCCTCATTTTATTTGTAAATCTCCTCCAAGATTCTTGGAAACTCTCATGAGATGAAAACTGGGGAATAAAGGAGGAGGGAGAGGAGGGGTGAGGCAGTAAGTTAGCTGAGGGATAGGGAATCAGAGGAGAGCATGCTGGCTCCCTCAGCCTCCCTGGACCAGCCTCGGGATTAAGCCCTGGGTCAGGAGGGGAGGGCCAGCCTTGCAGACCCCAGCCCCTGCCTAACCACCCACAGCACCTCATTCTGACTTAAACCTCCCATCTCTTTCAGCCTCTGGATAGAGCTCTTCTGAGTCAGTGGGTAACAATAGTCTGAGACCCCCACCAACCCCACTTCTAATGTCCTAGGTGCCTGCTGTCCCTTTGATCAGGATGGCAAGCCTGGAAAAGGTCCCAGAGACTATCCCCTGATGACAGAGTTTCCCTAGTAACATAGAGGCAGATTTCACCCTCACCCTCCCTGGTCCTCAGGCTCCTTCTCTGTATAAAGAGTCTCTGTATAAAGAGATTCTCCAGGTCCTTCTAGCATAGATAGCCATTGCTCGAGACTTTGGGGGCAGCGGTCCTGGCTGCTCGGGGTGGACCAGGGACTGGGAGGGAGCGAGGGAAAGGATGTAGTGGCCTGTCCCATTTTCAGGGATCTTTCCTCCTCAGGATGATTCCCAAGGAGCAGAAGGGGCCAGTGATGGATGCCATGGGGGACCTCTCTGGACCAGGTAAGGTGGGTCCAGACATGCATGTTCCTTAGACCCCATCCTTTTTCTGTCCCACACTGCAGCCAGTGGGGCCTGCTGGCCCTAGTGCTGGGCAAACAGGTGCGAGTTCCAGGGTAGCCCTGAGGGAGGGCCTGGGGAATCTGCCTCCTGGGCTGGGAAGTTTCCCAAAGCACTGGGGGGAGGGATCTCGCCCTTATGTCATCCTCACACCCAGGAGCTGAGATTGAGTGCCCTAGACTGGCCCCTGGCCCAGTGAAGTCTTTCCTCAACCTCCGTTGAGAGCTTTGAGGGCTCTGATCGGAGAGCCTGCTTTCAACATGGTCTCATGCTCCCCTCGGATGGTCCTTGTTTATTTTAAGCATGGTTTCCACCCCAACCCTGTGACTGGAGACAAGGGACAGGAGGAGAGTGGGACACCCTACCTGTCACAAGCCATTTCACTTAAAAGCTGACTCATTCAATAAATAAATCATCTAAAATACACATTTGCCAACTTTGTAGGACCACTTCTGGAACGCTTGCCATCATTTTAGAGTCTGTTTATTAGACCTACTTTAGAGCTGATTTCAAGTATTTCAGAACTGAGTCGGGACTCGCATGGCTTGGTGTGAACCGCAGGGACTGTCATTGTTGGTTGGAAAGACAGCTTCTGAGCCTCCACACCCTGCGGGGTCTGATTCAGGGGGCTGGTGGTCAGGAGCACTCTCTGACCTTTAAACAAGTTACCTAGGTGATTCCAAAGCAGGTGGACCATGACCCAAGGTCTGATAAACCTTCATTTAAAGGCACTGCTGCAGTTTCGCTTCCTTCAGTGTTCTAAGAAGTGTAACTTTATATGTGAGTTATCCTCTTAACCTGTTTTGTCCTGTCTCCTGTGATTAGTATCGTTTTGTTTTTAATTCTATGGTTTTGTGTCCTGAAATATGTAAACTTTGTGACCTATTGATGTTCTAACTAGAAGAATCAAGCAATGCATTCTCTTGTCTAAGTAATTAATCGATTACAGCACCCCCAAACTGACACACATCATTTATGCTGGACTGGACATGGATAAATGGTTCATGATTGCTCGATTGTTCATAAAAGATAATTTTGAAAATAAGGAAATGTGGAAAGAAGGTCTCGCAACTCACCACCAAAAGACAAGTTATTGCAAAGTAATAACAATGAAAGCACCACTATGTGTGCTTATTGTACCGAGGACTTTGTCATATAACCCTCGCAACAACCCTGTAACTTACATAGTGTTGTCCCCATTTTGCAGATGAGGAAACTGAGGCACAAAGAAGCTCGCTGTCACACATTGGCTACGGGGTAGAGCTGAGATCTGACTCCAGATCTCCGTCTTCAGTCGCTTCTTTGCTCTGTGGTACTAGCAGATAATATATCCATTTGATACAATATTCTGATAAGATAGACATGAATGACTTTGAAAGTGAAAGTTCCTCATAATGGAACCATCTGGAGAGAACCACTGTTAATATATTTTTGTAAACCTTTTGTTTCTATATAAACATTTATATACACCTGGGCTAGATACTATACCTGTTCTTTAGCTGAAATTGTTTTCATTTAGCCACATATTGCAATTTCCTTCCACCCTAGTGTGATCGCACCACCTCTTGTCCCCTAGTTGCCTCAATATAAAATAATATATTATATATATTTATATGCACCCCCTGCACCCCAGGGGTTGTAAAGGGTTGAGACCCTTAGCAGAATCTGAAGGTTCTTAAACAAAGGACATGTGGAGGCCACACTCTCAGGAGAAGCAGGGCAGGGGGCTTGCTAAGCCGAGATATGGGCCCTGGTTCTGCCTGACACTGTCCAGGCTTGAGCACCAAGACTTGTCACAGGGAATTCCTCTTACCTGCAGCAAGGTGGCTGCTCCCGCAGAGAGGAGCACCCGTGAGCTGTTAGCTACAGATAAGGGTGTCTGGACAGCAGCCCCACAAGACTAAGCCCCAGTTTTCACAATTTGAAATCACACTGCAGTAATCATCCCTGTACATCTATCTTTGAATATGTTTATTCAACCCCGCTCACCCAAGAATGAATGCTTAGAAATAGAATTGCTTAGTCAAATAGGTTTTATCTACAGTTCTTTGTTTGTTTGTTTAATATTGCTAAGGTATTCCATCTAGTACTTGAGAATATGACTTGAGGGACTTTTAACTATGTATTTATGTACAAATAGTCTTTTACATTTAAGGTATGCAATACAATTTCTGTTAAAATTTCTTTCTATATCTCCTTGTAGATTTTTCTTTCTTGCTTTTTTTTTAAAAAGAAAGGCGCAGGCAGGAATGAAGGTGAGCAGAGGCAGAAGCAGGCAGGAAGAGAGAGGAGGAAGAAGCATTTTATTTTATTTAGTTGTTCATCTTGGCTGCTTCTTCCAGTCCAGGATGTGAACCTGGAACCTTGGGATATGTGTGGACCGTGCCCAACCCCTTTTACCAGGGTGTGCCTCCCCGTAGATTTTTTCAATGACATCATAAACATGCACTTATTTTTATGGTACATTTAAATTTTTCAAATCCTCATTATTTCCAAAGTTATTTTTTAATTGAGGTATAATTGACATATAAAATTATATTAGTTTTAGGCATATGACATATTGGTTTGATATTTGTATACATTGGGAAATAAAACTGGTTAACAGCCACCAACTCAAAGTTACAACTTTGTTTACTGTGCTGAGAATTTGTCAGATCTACTCTCTTAATTGCTTTCAAATATGTAATAGTCTGTTGTTAGCTGTATGCCATATCCCCAGTACTTATTTATTTTATAACTGGGAGTTCCTACCTTTTGACTCCCTTCGCCCACTTCTCCATGCCTTGCAAACCACCAAGTATATAAACAAAATTTATCTTTTTTACTCTCAGTGGGATCTTGGAATACCTATTTTTCTTAAATCTCCTGTTTCCTCCTCTTAGCCGACAGTGGATTCTTTCTGTTCCTACCATGGTGAAGGTGTTCTCTCTCTATTTGCTGAAAGAATGAAACCGAATTACCTGCTTTTTAAAAAGCCTGTGTAGGATCTCATTGAACAGAATGAACTGCACATCTAGATGGTACTCGATGCTGCCTGGTGACCGTGTCCCACTCCTGGGCTCAGCCACGCTCCTGGTCTCATCTTCCAAATGAAGTTGGCAACCTCTTTCCATTCTCCTCCAGCCTCCCACGCCTCCTCCCCAGCTTTGGTCCAGCCAATTCCCTTATTTCTTACTTCACTGAGAACGTGAAGTCAGTCAAAGAATTCTGCCCTCTTTCCTCCATTTCTGTGCCGCTTCCCACTGTGTCTTTGTCTTTGGTTTTCCTTCCTGAGCTGGTAAAAAACCCTCCTTACACGCGTCTGAAGCTGCGCAGACTCTCTCTCCATCCCTCTCTCTGTGTGGGGACGGGCCTTTAGCAGTTCTCTCCTCTCTATCATATGTCTAATTTTCTCATTTTTCCTTTTCTTTCTTTATTTTTCATTAACTTTTTTATTTTTACACATTAAAATGAACTCACATGTAAAGGCTCCCCATTCCCCAAATATATATGTCAGCACACCTATGTCCTTTTCTTTAGAAAGAAGTCAGCACCAACAACTGCTTCTTGATTCACAGGCTGTGTGCAGTCAAGGTCCTTTAGGGCACAATCCTCACAGCAGTAGTCTATACTTTCTTCCTATCCTTCCAAACATTTTATTGTGCTAATTTCCAAATACACATACAGATTAGAGAATACGATTCCCCAGGACTCCCGCTCTTATTCCTGGAATCCAAGGCAAATTCCAAAGAGCATGTCATTTCATCCTCGAAATACTCCAAAATGCATAAAAAATAATAAAAGGACATTTCTTTACATGCCATAAAGATAGTAAGTATCACACTAACAAAATTAACAAGAATGATTTAACATAATCATAATCATCCCCATAGTCAACTCTTCAACTTTTTAAAATGAGGACTCAAATAAGGCCTAATGCATTTACTTGGTGGCTCTTCCTCTTAAATTTCTTTTCACCTAAAGCACCTCCTTCCTTTTTCCCATGTCATTCACTCATTTGAAAAAACCAGGCCAGTCCCTCCAGAGTGTCTCACATCTTAAATTTGGTTCATTGCCTCCTTGTGTTATGGTAAATGGTTCCTCTGTTCATTTTATTTATTCTTTTCTTTCTTTGAATCTTTTTCTTTTTTAAGAAAGAAGCACTTTATTGTATTTTGTTTTTCATCTTGGTTGCTTTCCCCAGCTCTGAGTCTTGAACCTGGGACCTTGGGATGTATGTGGATTATGTCCAGTAGGCTAAACTGCTAGATCACCAGGGTGTGCCTCTCTGCTCATTTCCTCTTGAACCCTTTCCAATAAAACATTCACACCTAAAATGCTCTAGAGAAACAGCTTTTGTGAAAATTACCAAGTACCCCATGTTACCAAATATAAAGTCCATTTTCAGTCCCCATCCTGGCATAGTGGCAGCATTTGGCTCTGCTCATCAGTCCATCTTCCCCAGGACACCATGCTCTTCAGTTTTCCTCCTGCCTCACTGGGTGCACTTTCCAGGCTCCAAGGCTGGTTCCTCATATCCACCATGGAAATGCTGGAGGCCCTGGGCTCTGTCGTGGCATCTCCTCCATTCTCGTGTCCTTGGACATCTTAATTGGCTGAAAATACTGTCTACAGAACTGGAGAATGAACTGACATGCACCTGATTTTAGAGATGACTACTCTGACGCAGCTGCCTGTCCTGCAGCCCTCTCCTACCAACTTACCACCATCAGTCACTCCCTTTTTTTCTCCCAAAGGTTTCCCTTTTTAGGCAAATGTAAAAGTAGGCATTTTTTGGAGGAAGGCAGTGCAAAGGGCCTGAATGGGTCTCCACACTACTAAGGACAGCCGCCAGCCCTGAAAATCCTCTAACTGGCTAGAGTGACGAGTCCTAACTCTGAAAAAAAGGAAGAAATGTAAGGCGCTTCCTTGAAAAACAACTACTGCAAGTGCTATATATAAGCTAATGGATGCCCCAGTTTTGATCTCTGGTCAGCTAACTCCCCTGAGCACTAGACCCACTCACCCTACTTTCTCCTCGGCATCTCCACACAGATGTCTGCCTGCAAGTTTCTTCAGACATCATACGTCCCATTCTGGAGATAGGGGAGTTTGAATTGGGCTAGGAATTATACAAAAAAAAATTTGTTCCATTGGAAAAATGGTGATCTTTACGACAGCAAGTTACAAAATAGAATTTCATTTTGGTTAAAAACTCACATGTGAATAGTCACTGAAAAATATACAAAGGACTCCCTCCCACCCCCCTCCCTTCCTCATGACTTGCCTTTAAAACCATCAAGACTGTGATCATTTTTAACTTCCTCACCACAGTGGGCAAAAACCTGCACAGGAAATTCATGGAAGAAATACAAAAGGTCAAAGAAGAGCTGCTAATGTGCATAGAGTGCCAAACACATGCAAATTAAACTCAGGGTCGCTGCCACCCCCTCTGCCCAAGTCAGCAAGTGTGGGAGAAATGCAATGAGCCATGCTGCAGAAGATTCCCCTAGAGGGGACCCCAAGTTCTCTGAGGGCTGGGTAGCAAGAGTTTGCTCTGGCTTCTCCCGCAGCCCCTTTCCTGGACCTGGGCAAGAAGCTGAGTGTACCCCAGGACCTGATGATGGAAGAATTGTCCCTGAGCAATAATCGCGGGTCCCTCCTCTTCCAGAAGAGACAGCGCCGGGTGCAGAAATTCACCTTTGAGTTTGCAGCCAGCAGGAAAGTGGTGAGTAGGCTCCAGTTGTGCGCACAGGGTAAGAGGCCAGTGAGGACCAAGGGTTAGCCGCAAGCCATGCAGAGAGCTAACTAAAGACCTCTGCCCTGGGGAACTGCTCTAGTTCCAGCTGGGGAAGGCCGAAGTGTCCTCTAGACTGAGCCTTGCCGTGTGAGTCTGGAAAGGGGTTACTACCTTAGGCATCCCTCCCAGGATACCAACAAGACTGGGGCAGGCCCAGCTGTGGAGTGAGGGACTCTTCCACAAGGCACTGAGAGCAATCATGGGCTCTGGGCTGAATTTGCTGCAAGCAGGATTTGGATTGGACTTGATCTTGACCGCGGATGCAACATGAAGAATGCCTCCTTCTCTTCTTCCCACTGGAAGAAGGAAAGGGCAGAACAGTCTACTGGTAGGCAAAGTAGGAAGACTGGTGTATCCACAGGTTTCAAAGCCCCAGGAGGGAGCTTCAGGCTCTCTGGCTGAGCTGGGAGCATTCTGTCCATATTCCACTCACGTGGACTAGACAGCAAGCAGCAGAAAGGGGGCAACCCGGCAGAACACTAACAGTGACAGAAGACCTACCGTTGTCTTGCTAAGACAGTAAGTCATTTCATGCTCAGCGCCCTGTGAGTTTGATCACTCCCATTTTACAGAGAAGGAATCTGAAGCTCTGGGAAATTAAGTATCTGCCCAGCATCACTTACACTTTCAACCAACACGTAGAGCATTTTTCTGTCCCAGGCACGGGGTTTTGTGCTCTTCACAATGGACTCATCCCAGCACCAGTGGGAGACTGACGCTAGGAGTGTGCCCCCCACCCCGCCTTTTTTGTTGGGGGGAGATTCCTGGACCTTACCCCCACTGAGCCGCCTACGGTTTATCTGCCGCCCACAGAACGTAACTGGAAGTGTCCAGGCGAAGGTGACTGGAACGGCGGAGCCGGGGACGGTGAGTGTGCGGCAGGCTCCGCGGGAGGGGAAGCCCCCGGGCAGGGGGTGGGCAGCTTGCGTGCGGACTTCCGCTGACTCAGAGCCCGCGCTCTGCCCAGGCCCAGGCTGCCAATGGCCCCCAGGAGCAGAACTACCGCTCGGAGCTCCAGGTCTTCCCCGCCTCGTCCGGAAGCCTCGAGCACGCCGAACCCGCAGTCTCCCGGGCGGAGAGTGCCCGCAGCCCCAGCGCCCTGGCGCCAGGTGAGTGGTCTCCGAGTACCGGGGACCAGGGCTGGGGGACCGGAGCCCACGCGCACGCACGCACACACAAGCCCCAATATACACACATTCCCCTACACACACGCGTGCCCCCTCCACAGACAGAACACAGAGGCGCAGCACGCGCCCAAGGTCACACCGCTAGCAGACTCCCAGCCTCGCCTAGAATTTGCGCTCGGGATTAGCGAGCACCCGGCTCTGCGCCTCATTCCCTGGAATGAGGATCCTCTTTGCTGGAGCAACTTTGGCGTCCATCCCTCCGCTCCTCTTTCCTAGTCCCTTCCCTCCCCAGGCGGTGTCCGCGGGCTGGGGAAAAGGAACGACGCCCTCCCGCCCGCCTAGCCTGCGCCCCACTCCGCCCCCAGGCTACGCAGAGCCGCTGAAGGGCGTCCCGCCCGAGAAGTTCAACCACACCGCCATCCCCAAGGCCTACCGCTGCCCCTGGCAGGAGTTCGTCAGCTGCCGGGAATACCTGAGTGACCGGCCAAGTCACGCCTCGCACCCTGCTGCGGAGAGTCGAGATTTCAACAAGTAAGGCCCGCAGGCAGGGCCGGGGGGGCTAGGGGAGAGACGGGAACCGGGCGCCGATCACACCACAGCAGACGCCGCACAGCAGGCGTCCTTTCAGCCTCCTGTGTGATCTGACGCTTTATCTGCTTGCACTGAGCTCTTGCTAGGACTCAGTAGGACTCTTGCCCCAGCCCTTAGTAGGTAGGTGCCCAGTAAACATGCTGGGAAGGATGAGTGAACGCATCACTCTCTTGCTGGATCCTCCCTACGACAGGGGAGGCAGGTGCTGCAGTGAATGTGGTCACCTGCCCAAAGTCACAAAGCAAAGTCAGCAGCGGGCAGGGCTCCAAGACTGGTTTGTCTGACATCTGCCCATGTGCTTGTTGCCCAGCACGGCTGTGCTCCCTCTTTAATGGACAGTCAGGTGCCAGACGTCCCTGGGGGAGGCCGAGATAGCACAGGTGCTAGATCAGCTCAGCTTTCTCCTCAATCTCAGCAATGGTCAGGGGGAAGCCTAGACACTGGCTCTGAGGCTGTCCCAACTTGGGGAGTGGTGAGGAAACACTGGACACCCGCAGGCAGAGCCACAAAGGAGTGGCTCATACTTTTCAGAGCATGGAACCTCCTCGTGGGCTGCAATGCACTCACACCTGTCTGTGTTACCTTGAGCAAGAGACCTCACCTCTTCAAGTCTTCACCTCCCTGAGTCTTCACTTCCCCATCTATAAAATGAGTCTGTTCTAGTACCTAGCTCTTAAGATTGGGGTGAGAATAAGAGAAGCCAAGTCACAGTTTCTGGCAAGTAATATGCTCTTAATAAACAGTAGCCATGATGATGAAGATGATGATTTGCAGGCTGAAATGATGGTTGGAAAAGTTAATGGGAAAACTTGAAAGTGTACTTTTAACATTCTTTCCTGAGGGCCCAACAACAAATCAGAGGCGTCAAGACAGGAGTTTGGCACTGGAGGGAGGCCTTGGGCTGGGGATGCTTTCAACTGCAACTGACTTCTTTAGTCTGATGTTATTTCTGAAAAATGCTCCTCTGGCTTTGGCTGCAGTAAGTGGGAAATAGGTCCACTGAGAGGAGGCCATGGTCCAGCTCTTCTGGCCCCTGCTCAGACCACACGTGGTGACTGTGTCTGACAGAGAGAGACAGATGGGTACCAGGGCCTGCTAGGTCTGGAGACCAGTCCTCTGAGGAAGAACTATAGGAAATGGTGTGTGTGTGGTGGGGAGAGGTTCTGCCTTGAGAGGAGACCCTCAAGAGGGAAATGACTTTCCCCCAGTAGCTGGGTAGCCAGGGAGGGCCATGAAGGGAAGGACTGGGCCCAGCAGGTTCTGTGTGAACCACTGGCAGACATTCTGGGGTTTCCCACCAGCCAGGACTGTTCTCCCTCTCCTCCTGGGGCCCTCAGACCCTGCTCTCAGCTATTTTAAGCCCTCAGCAGATATTCAGCAGTCCCGTAGCAGCTTCCAGGCAGATCAGCTTGTGTCTCAGCCCCCTTCTTCTCACCTCAGCTATGACAGGCTGAGGCACATTCCTACCAGCAGAAAGAGAGGCCTTGGGAGCCCTGAGGCCAGAGACCTTTTGGGACTGAACAGGCAACTGAGGCATAGAGAAAGAGAATAACAGGGTTGGTGGTCAAGCTGTGCTCAGAATCCAGGGCTCAGCTTGGAAGTTGCACAGCTGATTCTTAAGGGGTCTGGCTGTGGCATCACAACTAGGGTGGTCCAGGCAGAAATGCTCTCCTGGCTGGAACCCAGGCCATGGTCCAAGGCTTGCCTTTCCACCCCAGGGCAAACACTTCCATCTTCCTATTGATCACAGGGTGCAGGGAGCATATGACATGAGCAATGCTTTTATTTTTCTTAAGATTAAAACATAGTTTTAAAACCACCTACTTATATTCTTAAAACAAAATCAAAAATAAGAAAAAGGTGCAATCTAGAGGACTATTTGTTTGGTGTAGTTCACATACATCCCAAGGTCCTGAGTTCATACCCAGGGGCCAGCGGGAACAATCAGGATAAACAACTAAATGAAAATAAATAAAGTGCTTATCATCCTCTTCCTTCCTGCCTGCTTGCCTTTGCTCACCTTCATTCCTGCCTGCAGCTTTCCTTTAAACAAACAAGTGAACAAACAAACAACTAGGCCCCTTTGTTTACCATCCTCCAACCCCGTTCCTTTCTCAAGGGTAAGCTTGCTGTCAGGTTGGTATATATGTTTTCAGAACATTTTCTGGGGACATTTATATACCTAGAGGGGGCATGGTTTTGTTTTGTGTGTATGTATCTCTGTGTGTGTTTTAATGCTCTGCATTTCTTTCTGCAGCTTGCTTACTGGTTTTCACTTACATTATGGCTTTTGAAATGTACTCTACTGAATACATAAGGATTTTCCCATGCCTTTTACACGGCTGTATAGTATTCTATCATGTGAATATACATGTGTCTTGTCCATTCTTCTGACATATTAACTTTTGCACTGCTCCCCTCTG
Organism: Solenodon paradoxus; assembly: GCA_004363575.1. Classification (NCBI taxonomy): domain Eukaryota; kingdom Metazoa; phylum Chordata; class Mammalia; order Eulipotyphla; family Solenodontidae; genus Solenodon; species Solenodon paradoxus. The sequence continues at coordinate 91,514 of RJWH01003275.1, read as the reverse complement.
CTTCCTCTTGCAAATACATGTGCAGTTCCCTAGGCCATGTGCTCACAGGTAGAATTGCTGGTTGATAGTTTACATATTTTCAGGTTAAAAGGTCCTGTCAAATTGTCCTCCAAGGCAGCAGCACCAATTTATCCTGCAACCAGGAGCATGTGAATGAAATGTTGCCCTCCCCACCTTACCAACTTTGCCCCATGATCAGTTTTTACAGTCTTTTGGGTGAGAAAAGGCATGTCTGTATATAATCTGCATCTCCCCAGTTCTTCTTCTTCTTTTTTTTTTTCCCAAAGGGAATGAAGGTGAGCAGGCAGGAAGAGAGAGGAGGAAAAAGCATTTACCTATTTAGTTATTATTCTTGGTTGCTCTCCCCACCCCAGGTTTTGAACCTAGGTCCTTGGGATGTCTGTGGACTATGTTGAGTGGCTTTATCTACTCAGCCACCAGCATGTGCCCATTTCCCCAAATCTTAATGCTCTTTTTAAAATATATGTGGGTAGGTGAGCATCATTGTAAATCAACATCTGTATCTAATATATTATGTTCACCACCAACAGTCCAGTTCTTCCTTAATCACGTAACTTCTGTATAACCTGCATTGCCCCAATTCTCAAAAACTTTCTAATCCTCTCTTCTCTCTCTTGTTGGTGGGTGTGTTGTTCTAAGGGGAGATGGCAAGACAAAGGGAAAGCCGTACTCTAGCCATACCCGCTTCTGGAGTTTATTTAAGGTAAATCTAGAGTTTGCCAATTCTCAACTCTTGAGAACTTATTTGAAGCAACATCCTGATAAAGGGCAGACTTGGCACTGGAGAAAACTTAAAGATAGTAGAGAACCTCGCTGTATGGAAGGGAAACTGAGGCCCTGTAAGAGGTAACACCATGATGACCCCTCTGCCAGTGGTCTGTCATCCCTTCCTGCCCACCTCTGCTCCTCTTCTCTCCCCAGGACTCCAGTGCCCTTCGGAGGACCCCTGGTAGGGGAGGCCATTCCCAGGGCCAGCACCCCCTTTGCCCCGGAGCTCTCCAGTGGCTTGGAATTCCTCCGCCTCAGGCGCAACTTCAACAGAGTGGCTCAGGGCTGGGTCCGCAACCTCCCAGAGACTGAGGAGTTATAACTCCAGCCTGAGTCTTCAGTTCCCTAGTCTCGGAGCTCGGGGAACCTCTGGAGCCAAGACTCGTGAACTGCACCTCAAAGTTTATGAAGGGCTTCTGCACACACAACATCTTATGACAAATGGACTCACATGTCAAAGTTCAGTAGTCTCCAAGTGGATGCTTCAGACTTACTGGGGAACATGGTGTCTGATCCAGATTTCTGATCTGTCCCAGATTGGCTGCATCAGCAACTCCTAAAGTGGAGGGTCTCTGTTAGTAACCAGCACGCCACAGTGTAACTGTCAATGGTTTGTGTCTAGGAATCCAAACCACGGAGGGAAGTCATATCTCTGCCTCCACTCGTCCCAGCAACTGTGTTCTAGCTAACACCCCGATGACAGTGAGCTCACCAGCAGCCCATTTATTGTGAATAGTTTTACTTCTAATAATTAGAAAGATTTCCCTTTACTGAGATGCAGTAGGTCTTTATCTATTCTTGCTATAAACATTTACTTTGTATCTATTGTGTGCTGACACCTGAGCGTGTGTGATAAGCAAGCCCAGGCCCTGGCCTGCAGGAGAAGACAGTCCCAAAGACACATTTGTAAAGAAGTGAACCATTTAATTTTCCCTCTGGCTTGCTGATTGACAAATAAAGGCAAAGTGCCATCAGGCAGAGGAAGGGTACCCTCAACTTGGGTGTGGGTGGGACTCTGGGAAGCTCCCCCCAGATCTTGAGCAGGACCTCAGAAGAGGAGTGAGTGTGTGGAAGGAGGAGAGAGTGATGGGGAAGGTGCTTCTGGCAAGTGGACTAGCACCGTGAAGGTGTGGATCTGTTGCAGGTACACAGGTGTTCTGGAGGTGAGTTGGTGGGGGCCAGAGTGGGATGGACCCTACTGAGGCAGTGGGGTGGGGCTAAACTGGGGACTGGTTCCCAGTGGTGCAGATTAGGGAGGAGTAAGGCCAAACACCAGAAACCTGCAAGGAACAAGGCCTGGACGAGGGAGATGGCCCTGGGGATGAAAGAGAAGGGCACCTATCAGGGCATCTTACAGGTCAGGTGCAAAATGGGGACACTTATAAGGACTCCATTTGATCTCCTTCAGCTTGCCACCCCAGGCAGGCCCAGGGGAGGTCATATCCTAATCTGCAAAAGGAGTAGTCTGGGGCTCTGCTCAGGGTCATTAGGAAAAGGAGAGAGGTGAATATCTTTTAGTTCAATGATGATGATGGTGGTGATGATGCTGATGATGATGTTGATGATGATGATGACTGCTTTGTATGGGGTCCCTTAGTGCTCAGACTGTGGTAGTTTCACTACACATCCTATTTCTATTTTTTAAAAACCCCTGAGAGAAAGGTGTTCCATTTTACAGATGTGGATATCTAGGCTCAGAAGGGAGAAGTGACTTGTCTAGGGACAGAGCCAAAAAGAAATCTGTCCACCTCGCATGGATGTTTCTATTCACAGCTTGGGTGGCATGTTTCCATGGCTGGAAACCCACTGCCAGTGAGTGTGCGAAGCATAGAAGAGATGTGCCTGCGGCTCTGCTGTGTTCTGAGGTCGTGGCAGCTGCCAGGCAGAGCTGAGAAGAGCCTGGGAGGGAGACTGCTGTATCCTAAGCAGATCCTCACTCTTTTCTTCTTCTGATAATTACATTGTTGCATAATCCTGAAGTTGTATACAAAAATAAAAGAATACCTATTGTAACAAAAAATAAATAAAAAAGTAATGAGTTTGTGGCCACAGAGCTCCTTCCATGTACATGCACAGACCTTCCAGCCCCAGCTACATTCTGCCCCATCCTCACAAAAGTTTGGTCCTTATAGAATTGTTTGAATATATATACGCAAACACATGTAAAGATAACTAGATGCGAAGAAATCTTTTTTTAGTTGGATCATACTATATGCATCATTCTGTATTTTGCTACTTTATTCAACAATATACAAAGCTGTGACTCTAGAAAAAGCAGGCCATTAACTTTTCAGGTAATCTGGGGGCCTAGTAAGCCCTTCATAAAAGTCTATAAATTTTGCCTGTGTTTCTCCTTTTTTTAAAAATGATAAGTGCAGGCCAGAATGAAGGCAGGCAAGGAGGAAGAGAGAGGAGGAAGCAGCATCTATTTTATTTTTATTTTGTTGTTCACACTGCCTGTTTCTCCCTGGGCCTGGGACTTGAATCCATGGGTATGTGGCCTGAGCTCCTTCGGCGGCGATTGATCCAATCACTTCTCCACTAGGGCTCGCCATGTGTTTGTTCTTCTCACAAATGAAATCATACGGTGATGTAAAAATGAAAAGGATTGAGTCAGAACACTGGAAAATGGGATATTAGAATGGCAGGGTAGATGAATAAACTTTAGTGACTTGCAATGATACAAACTTCAGAAGCAAAACAGTCAACAAAGGAAGGCAGACACGAAGGTGATACTTACTGGTACAGGGAAGTGATTGATAACACAGTCATCTGACAAGGGCTTAGTATCTAAACTATATAAAGAATGCACAAAACTGAACAACAAAAAAACAACCTAATCAAAAAAGTGGGCAGATGAATAGACATTTCTCCAAAGAAGACATAGATGACCAACAGGTACATGAGAAGATGGTCCTCTTCTCTTGTCATTAGGGAAATGGAAATCAAAACAACAATGCTCTATCACCCACACCTATGAAAATTTGGCTATTATCCAAGAGACTGGAAACAACAAATATTAGCAAGGATGTGGAGAAAAGGGAACCCTCTTATTCTGATGGTGGGAGTGTAAATTGGTACAATGTTTATGGAAGGCAGTATGAAGATTCCTCAAAATTTGAGAATGGAAATTCCATATGGTCCCATCATCCTCTGGATATTTACCAAAAAACACTTACCTGCAAATATATATGCACCCCCATGTTTATTGCAGCATTATTTACAAGAGCCAAGAATTGGAAACTACCTCATTGTTCATCAGCAGATGAATAGATAAAAAAATATGATATATAGACAATGGAATAATACACAGCCCTAAATAGATGAAATCCTGTCATTTGCATGGATGGAACTAGAGGGGATTATGCTGAGTGAAATAAGTTAGAAGGACAAAGACAAAGCTGAATGATCTCAATCATATGTGAAATATAAAGAAATAAAGCAAATGAACAGACTAAAACAAAACCAACCACTGGACATTGACAATAAAACTGAGGTTACCAGTAGGGAATGGGGAGAGTGGTGGGCATCAAATGGACAGTGGGGAAGGACATTTGGTGATTTGGTGGTGGGTGTGGTATGTTTCTTATGTTTGATGAAGGGTAAATGTGTACATATGGGCTTGTATTTTTTTCAATCAAAGGTACCTCAATAAATGTCACAAAAAATAAAGGATAGAAAAGAAAAAGTTGGAGGAGGATGAAGTGGAACAACTGGGCTTGAATTTTGAAGGTTTGAATTTTGCCCATGTGAATGGCAACATTATTATAACAAAAACACTAAATGTGGAGAATATTTTGTGAACTTCTGTGATATGAAAATAGTTTTCATTTGGAAAGGGTTAATCCCAGGCAGATCCATGAAGAGATTTCCCAAGACTTGGGCTTTGAAGGAAATTAATAATCATTCTCCTCATAAAATGAATTTAGTGAATTATTTAAATCCAGAATCAGTGGAAATTTGTGGAAATTAGAACTGGGCGCTAGATGTTTCAGTTAGGTTAAGTCTACAATGTGAAAAGAAGGAATTTATAAAAAAGATTATTACAAAAATGTAAGTCACATAACCCTTTTTGAAAAGGAGAGGTGCAGGCAGGAACGAAGGCAAGCGGGCAGGCAGGCAGGAGGAGAGGAGGAAGAAGCACTTTGTGTTCCCCTCAGCCTGGGACATGAACCCGGCGGTCTTTGGGAGATATGGGGACTGCACCTGCCAAAGGCAGCTGAGCCAACTGTTGCTCTGTTCAGGGCACACCTTGAACATTTCTTTCATTTGTACATCTGTGTTTTATGCACTTTTTCTGGATATGGTTTATATTTTACCAAAACATTTTCTCCTTATTATTATTTTTCTTACCAAAACAACCCATCTTAAAAAAAAAAAAAAAAAAAAAAAGGCCCAAGTGCTGCCCCGAGTCCCACACCCAGTGCCCTGGTACAGTCAGGCTGACCAGAGCGAGAAGCCAGGGCCACCCCATTTCCTTAAGAGAGAAACCACATTCACCAAAACCCACTGCTTTAAATGGCCCCACCCACCAGCAAAGAGGTATCAGGCAGGCTGCCCTAGGAGGAGAGGAGTGACCAGGCCAACCACGGGACTCAGCGATCATGTATTCTTCCAAGTGGGGTGATTGGACCTACATCTGCATGAGTGATCTCACTCGCTGCTGAGCTGAGTAAACTGCTCACCAGTAAGGAGCAACCCTACACAGGGGTCCCACAGAGCCTACAACACTCATAGCCACCACCACCTAGAAAGTAAACAAAAGAGAAGAGAAATATAGTGACAGATCCCAGGCAGAGAAGGCAAGCCGTGCCAAAATCAAAATCACCCGAACAAAAACAAGAATGGCTTAAAGAGGGGGAAGATGCCAGGCGTTCCCCAGACAAGAAGTTAAATAATATCGAATAGGACAACCTAACGAATAAAGAATTCTGGGTGACAGTTCTGAAAAACCAAACCAAACCAAACCTGAATGAGCTGCAATAAACACAAGGAACTACCCAAAGGCATAACCACAACCTCAGAAGAGAAGTGACAGATTTCAAGGACTACTTCACCAAAGAGATTGAGGCTAAAAAGAAATCCCAAACAGAACTGTTAGATATGAAAAAGACAGCCAATAAACTGAAGATAAACATAGGACATTTCATAAGCAGGCTCAATCTTACAGAGGAATGAATGTTAGAAATTGAAGACAAAAATATAGAGGAGACCAGTGGAATAGGAGAGAGAAACAAGATTGAGAAAAAAATGAAAAAAAACCCTGTGAGAAATATGAGGTATCATGAGAAGGCTGGACACACAGATAGCGGGTATCCTCAGAAGTAAAGGAGAAAGGAGTAGAAAATTAGTTTAAAGATGTAATAGCAGAAACCTCCCCATGCCTGTCATAAAAACTAACCATAGAAATCCATGAAGGAGCTAGAACATCCAAATTCTTAAATGAAAAAAGATCTACACAAAGACATAACATAGTAAAACCGGTAAAAGTCAACAATAAAGAAAACCCTCTAAAGGCTGCGAGAGAGAAGAGAAATAGAACCCACACAGTTATCCCCCTGAGACTTCTCAGGAGAAACCCTACAGATCAGGAGTGAGTGGAACGACATACTCAAAATACTAAGAGACAAAAATCACTAGCCAATGATACTCTACCCTGCAAAACAATCATTCAGATATGATGGAGAAATAAAGGTCTTCAGCAATAAATAAAAGTTAAAGGATTTTTCTTTCACCAAGCCTGTCCTTTAAGAAATGTTGAAAGAATTCCTACAACATGGAAAACAAAGAACCACCAAATGCCATGAACAGTGATAAACAGTAAAACAGAAACAGAAGGAAAGACAGAACAAACAGGAAAGAACAAAACAAAACATTAAAGGAGCAAATAAAAACATGGAATTTATACAGGCATAGAAGGGTGATATGGCATCAGCTCAGAAAAGACTGTAGATTGATCAAGGTAAAGACAAATCACAAAGTAGTCACAAGTCAAATCTTACAGAGATACATAGCTGGGAAGATAAAACAGAATCAACAAAGAAAACCACATGAAAGAAGCGAACAGAAACAAATGAAGAAAGAAGCAACATAGATACAGAAAAGCAAAAAACAAAAGTTCAAATAACAGAAATAAATCCCTACATATCAATAATCACCGGAAATGTGAATGAATTGAATTCACCCACCAAAAGGTGAATGGAGGGAAAAAAAAATAGGACCCATAAATATTATGTCTTCAATAAACCCACATCTGATCCACGAATAGAGGGTGAAAGTCAAGAAAGACAAATAGAGGTTGAAAATCAAGAACTATGGATAAAGTATCAAAGCAACAGGGATGAAAAGAAACCTGGAACGGCAATACTAATGTAAGACAAGATAGACTTCTACCTAAAAAGGGTAACATGAGGCAAAGCTGGACACCACAGTATGGTCAAGGATTAAATCCATCAAGAAGCAATAACCGTAATTAATACCTATGCATCAAATGCTGGATCACCTAAAAATATAAAAACAAATACTAACAGACCTAAAGAAGATATTGATGTAACACAACAGTTGTAGGGGACTTCAATACCCCACTTACATCAACAGATCATCCTGGCAGGAAATGATTAAAGAAATAAGGGTCCTAAATGAGGAAAGAGATGATATACACCTAATGGACATATACAGAGCTTCTACCCCAATAAAAAAAAGATTTTACCCTCTTCTTAAGTATGCACCAAACATTCTCAAGGATAGACCATGTCCTGGAACACAAAGCAAGTCTCAGTGAATTTAGTCATATTGAAATTATAGGAAGTATCATCTCCAACCACCGGGTGTGAAACTAGAGATGAACCAGAAACACAACATTGGGAGAATCACAAAAAATGTAGAAATGCTTTTGAATAATTCTTGGATCATTGTTTCTGAATAATTCCTGCATCAATGAGGAAATTAAAGATTTAATTTAAATTATATGGAAACAAATGAAAATAAAGAGATGAGCTACCAGAACATGTGGGATATGGCAAAAGCAGTTCTAAGAGGAAGTTTATAGTAATACAAGCATACATCAAAAATCAAGAGATGTTTCACATTAAATATTTAGCTGCACAACTGAAGGAACTAGAAAAAGAACAACGGACACAAATAATTAGCGTAAGATAGGAAATAATGGCACAGCCTGGTGTTGGGCGCAGCCCAGTACATCCCAAGTTCCTGGGTTTTCTTCCTGGGTCCGAAAGGAACAACCAAGTTGAACAACTAAATAAGACAAATAAAGTGCTTCTTTCTCCTCTCTCTTCCTGCCTGCCTGTCTACTAGCCTTCATTCCTGCCTGCACCTTTCCTTAAAAAGAGAAAAAAGTGCGCCCTGGTGGAGCAGTTGTTTGGTCAACAGCCTCTGTCAAATCATAGGCCACATACACCCCAGAGTTTCCAGGTTTGCTTCCCAGGGCTGATGGGAACAACCACGATAAATGACTAAATAAAATAAAGTGCTTTTTTCTCTTCTTTCCTCCTGCCTCCCTTCCTACTCACCTTTATTATCGCCTGCATCTTTCCTTAAAAAAAAAAAAAAAAAAAAAAAAAAAAAAAAGATAAGAAGTAATAAAAATTAGAGCAGAAATAAGTGAACTAAAAAGCAAAAAGATTATTCAAAAGATCAATGAAACCAAGAACTGATTCTTTGAAAAAAAAAAAAAAAACACACCAAAATTCATAGACCTCATTTAGCCAGATTCATGAAGAAAAAAGAGAGAAGAGTCTAATAAAAAGAATCAGAAATGCAAGAGGTGAAAGACACCATAGAAATAGAGAATTATAACAGATTATTATGAACACCTATATGCCAACAAGTTTGCCCATGCTGAAGAAATATAAACATTTCTAGAATCCTACAACCTTCTAAAACTGAACCAGGAAAGCACAGATAACTTGAACAGACCATTTACAAGCACAGAAATTACAGCAGTAATCAAGTGTCTTCCCCAAAACAAGAGCTCAGGACTTGATAGTTTTACTAGCAATTTCTACCAAACATTCAAAGATCCTTCCTAAACTCTTAGATGAAATCAAAGAGGAGGGAAAACTCCAAAATTCAACTCAAAATGGATCAATGATCTGGACATAAGACCTGAAACTATAAAATACATCAAGGAAAATATAGGAAAAACACTTGACGACATCAGCCTCAGATGTATCTTTGGGAAAGTGACACCTACGGCAAAAGAAATTAAAGTGAAATTAACCGGTACTGCAACTAAAATGTTTCCCTGCAGTGAAAGAAACAACCACTAAAACAAAAGGGCAAGTTTCTGAATGGGAGAAGATATTTGCAAAACCTGCATCAGACAAGAGGTCAATCTCCAAAATGTATCAATAGTTCATAAATCTTAAAAAAAAAAAACAACCCATTCAACAAATGGGCGAATAGTTGAATAGACGTATCTCTAGGGAAGACACACAGATGGCTTACAGACACATGAAAAAATGTTCATCACTTGCCACTAGAGACATGCAAATAAAAACCACAATGAGATATCACCTCACACCAGTGAGAATGGGCTCTATCGAAGTCTAGAACAAGTATTGGAGAGGATGTAGAGAAAAAGGAACCCTCCTACACTGTTCGTGGGAATGTAAATGAATGCAACCTCTTTGGAAAACAGCATGGGGATTCTCCAAAAATTAAAAATGGAACATTCGATCCAGCAATCCACTTGGGCATATATATATCCAAAGAATACGAAAACATTAATCAGAAAAAAAATGCACCCCTTTGTTTATAGCAGCACAATTCACAATAGCCAAGATGTGGAAGCATCCTAAATGACCATCAACAGATAACTTGATAAAGAAGTTTTGGTATATATACTCAGTGGAATTCCATCTAGCTATTCTAAAAGATGAAATTGTGCTTTTATAATAACCTGGATAGAACTGGAGATGATTATGCTAAGCAAATAAGCCAGAAAGAAAAAAAGAAGTACAGAATGGTTTTCCTCATATGTGGAATATATAGATATGGAATAAATAGACAAATCTCAACAAAATCCATCGAATGCAAGACCGCAGCTACCAAGGGAAGGAAGGTGTTAGCATGGTGGTGGTGAAGGCACTAGAACTCTGGTGTGGTATGAAATGCATACTGTCTGAATGTGAATTCATGTGCTATAAAGCATATAGCAATGTAAACAAAAGACATAATAAAACAATGCGAATAAAAGTAATGGAAATATTAACAATAGATTAGATACGATTGAAGAAAAATTGTTGAACTAAACGTGCCCATATTGAATCACAAAGAGGTGGAGATGGAACATATGAAAGAGAAAAAAAGACATGAAAATATCCAATGATAATAACAGAAGTTCCAGAAGGAATTTTCATAGACTGGAGTCTTTCCAGGTTTGATAAAATACATATATTCACACAAATTACCTGTTGTGAGAATGATAAATTATATCTACACTTAAAAACTATTGTAGCGAAAGTGCAGAACTCCAAAGTTACAGATAAATTTCAAAGGCACCCAGACAAAAATAAGTTAAATTATATACAAAAGAACAGCTCTTAGAATGACAGCAATAAAGGAAAAATACCTTTAAGATAAGAGAGCAGGTGTGCCCTGGTGGCCTAGTGATTTAAACTGGGCACAGTCCACATATATTCCAAGGTCCCTTGTTCAAGACCTGGGCCTGGGGAAACAACCAATAATATGATGAACAACTAAATAAAATTAAGTGCTGCCTCCCCTTTTACTGCCTGCCTATAGCCTCCTTTTAAAAAATAAAAAAAGATGTGAGAGCAAAATAAATTAATTTTCAGGTAAATGAATATTAAGAGTTTCCACTAACTGCTGAAAGAGATATATATATATATATATGTATACATATATATGCCTTAATAAAGCATACATATATATCCAAAAAGAAAGTATAGAGTCCAAGATGTAATGGTGAGCAGAGAAATAAATTCAATAGATAGTAGTAGGAAGGATGAAAAGAATAAAAAAAAGAGGCATAAAATAAAATGGTATAAATACATTAGTTATTACAATAAATATATATGGATGTTTCACCAGTTTAAAGATAGAGACTCACAGATTGGGTAAAAATTAATTTCTGCTCTATGCACTCCTAAAAATATGACTTAAAGTAAAATAAAGAAATGGAGACGGATAAACAAATGCTATTTCATAGAAATGTGTTCTAGCTAAAACCTTCTGTCAAAAATATTATTGTGATAAAGAGGATCCATACATAAAGATAAACCCATAATCATGATGGAAGACTTAACACAGTTCTTTCAATTATTGGTTGGTGCTCAGACAAATAATGAGTAAGGAGAGTGACAATTTGAACAAAATTAGAAACTTTCTTCACCTAGTTAGATAATACTCATTATTCTCAACTACTATGAAACACTTTAAAAAGGAACACACAAAGTTAAAAGTATTGTGCATCAAAGGCAACGCACAGAATAGGAAATTATAACTTGAAGAATAAAATACCCATGAATTCTTTGTGATTTAAATACTTTATTGAATATATATGTAAAAGGAAGGAGGGACAAAACTTCCTTCCATACAAAAGATTTTCAAATTATCCATGTAGATATCCACATCCCCATGAAAAGACATCAGACAAACCCAAATTGAGAGGTAATCTACAAAATATCTGACAGTACTCTAAAATCATCATTATCATGGAAAGATGGAGAACTATCAGATTAGAGCAGACTAAGGAGATGGGACAAATAAATACACAGTTGCAGCCTAAATTGGATTCTTGAACAGAAAAAAAGGAGATTAGTGGGACAAATTCAAATAAAGACTCAGTTAATAGTTTATACCAATATTAATTTCCTAGTTTTGACAAATATACCATGGCCATGTAAGATGTTAACATTAGAGGAAGCGGGGTAGAGTACACAAGAATTCTATTTTAATCTTTGCAGTATTTCTTTAAATCTGAAGTTTAAAAAAAATTCTAAACTTTTAAAATTAAAGAAAAAAATCCCACAGTGGTCCCAATTTCATCACTGGTGAATTATATCAAACATTTAAGGAAAAATAATAACAATGTTATACTAACTCTTTCAGAATGTAGAGGATGAGGTAACATTTCCAAATATAGTTTGTAAAACGAGAAGAAACCTGACAAAGATGTTACAGAAAATTCAAGATTAATATCTCTTATTACAGACACAAAAGACAAGTATTATATACATATATACATTTATGAACATATTAATATATAACTATAAATATATATAATGATTATATTGGGTCATATGGCTTCAAATGGGGAAAGATGTTCAAAAGGACAAACTTTTCATGTACAAAACTTGGTAACTGTAGTTAAGAATATTGTATTGCATGTTTGAAGTTGCTAAGAGACCAGATCTTAAAATCTCTCAGCACAAGAGAAAAAGTGTATAACTATGTGAGGTGATGAATGCTACTAAATATTTTTGGTAATCATTTACAACATATGTATATCAAGTCCTTGTATTGAATACCTTAAATACAATGTTGCATGTTATTTATGTCACAATAAAATTGAAAAAATTAAATAAAAAAATACATTATGACAAAGTTAGATTTATTCCAGATGCAAGCCTGGTTAAACATTTAAAAATCAATTACTGGGGCATGTCCTTGGTGGCCTAGAGGTTTAACACGCTGACTGTACTCCACATACCTCCCAGGATCTCTTGTTCAAGTCCTGGAACCATGGGGAGCAACCAAGATGAACAACTAAATAAAATAAAGCGCTTCATCCTCCTTTCTCTTCCTGCCTGCCTGCTCACCTTCATTCCTGGCTGTCCCTTTGCTTAAAAAAAATTCGATTACTGGAATTTATAACATTAACATAATAAAAGAGAAAAACCATATGATGTAGAAAAGCACTGACAAAATTCCACACCAATTTATAGTGAAAATACTCAGAAAATTTGAAAGCTTATTATTGAGTTGTATTAAGTTTAATGAAAAGGCTGTACTACATATATATATGGTTAATATCATGCGTCATAGTGAAATGCTGAATGCTATTCCTCCAAGACTGGAAATAAGTAAGCCAAAGAGGTCCACTTTCACCAGTCCTACTTTATTTATGAGAGGTCCTAGTCAGTTCAATGAGGCAATACAAATGAATAAAACCCATAGAGTGGAAATAAATAAGTAAAATGGTCTTTATTCACAGATGATACCATTATTTAGGGAGACTATTACAGGAGAACGTAAAACGACTACTGGTAGCACTGAGTGAAGTCAGCAAGGCTACAGGATACAAGGTTGATACACAAAAATCAAATGTCTTTTTGTATAATTAGCTGCAACTGGAAAACAATTTAAAAAATTCCATTTACAATAGCAACACATCACCAAAATTTGTAGTAATAAATATAAAAGAGGACAGGCAAGACTTGTGCACTAAAAGTACAAAATACTGAAGAGAAATTAAGGAAGATTTAAGTAAATGGAGATGTATACTATGCTTATAGATTGGAAGAGTCAATATTGTGAAGATGTCAATTCTTCTCAACTTGCTCTATAGACTTCACATGATCCCAATTATTGTTCTGTTTGTGGCATAGATTGACAAATTGATTTATAATTTTTAAGAAATTTTATATGGACATATACAAGATATGAAAGAGGAAATCCTTTCTAACAAACTTCAATAAATGAAGTCGGAAGGATGGGGCCTAATCCAATTGCACAAGTGCCCCTCTAATAGAAGGAAATTTGAACTTAGAACAATGAACACAGGGTGAATGCCATGTGAAGCTGAAGACAAACACTGGGGTGATATTTCTATCAGCTAAGGAACAATAAGGATTGCCAGCAAACATCAGAGGCAAGGAGCCCTGAAGCAGATTCTCACAATCTTAGAATCAACGCTATCCTGCCAACACCTTAATTTTGGTCATCTAACCTCTAGAAGGTTGAGACAGTAACTTTCCATCATCTCAGCCATTCAGGGTATATTTTGTTATGGTAGCCCTGGCAAACTACTACAGATTTTGGTATACTAGACAATAAGTAAATTAGACTTTATTAAGGGGAAAACTTCTGCTCATCAAAAGACATCACTAAGACAGTTAATAGGCAAGCCACAAAACTGGAGAAAATACTTGCAAACATCTACCTGACAAAGGACCAGTATCTAGAATATAGCAAAAACAATTTATTAACAGTTAATAAAAATATAGACACTCTGAAAATAGTCAAAATATTTGAACAGACACTTCACAAGATATAAATAGGCATGCTGTGGTGTAGTAGTTAGGTCCACCGCCCCTGGCGAGCACAGCCCACATTCCAAGGCCTGGGTTTGTGTCCTGGGACTGGGGGGGAAACAACCAAGATGAAGAAATAAATAAAAATAAAATAAAATTATTCTTCCTCTTCTGCCTGCCTACTCACCTTCATTCCTGCCTGTTCTTGAAAAGGCACTCAACTTAGCTGTCACAATGGAACTATAAATTGAAACCACAGTGAAATGCTACTATCCACCTATATCAGAATGCCTAAAATTCAAGACTGTGTAGCAAATTTTGGTGGGGCAACTGGAACTCTTCCTCCCTTTCCCCACCTCATTCTAGAACCTGGGTCCATAGCTTTCAGTCTATATCTTAGCTGCCTGAGCCACAGAAGGGGCTGCAACTGGAGTTCTTACACATAGTTGAGAATATAAAATAGTACAGACTTTGAAAAAGATCTGCGTTTCTTTTAAAACTAAATGTGTGGTATGCCTGAGTGGTGTAGTGGTTAGGTCTGCCGTCTCCGGCTGGCAGTCCACATACATCCCAAGGACCAGGGTTCATGCCCTCCTCTCTCTTCCTGCCTGCACCTTTCCTTTACAAAAATAACTAACTAAATGTGTACCTGCCCAATAACCCAGCAATTCCACTCAGATATTTATTCAAGAGAAATAAAAACATATATTCACAAACATTTTTTATAAGAATATTCATAACTGAAGCAAAAATGTTGCTAGAAAGGTGATGAAATAGTCACACAACAAAATGCTACTCAATAATAAAAAGAAATTGCAAATAACATTGTAGATGGTTCTCAAAAATGTCATGCTGTTGAAAAGAAGCCAAACACAAAAAAATCTGTACTGCATGATTCTATTTATATTAAGTTCTAAAGTAAGTAAAAATAATCTATGGTGAAAACAATCCAAATAGCAGTTGCCTTTGGAGATTGGTGGGGACTGGGTATAGACTAGGACGAACAGGGGGATATTTCCTAGAGCCATGGTCAGGGGTTTGGGTCACATTAAGTATATACATTTGTCGAAACTCCTGAATGGCATACCTCACACTGGTGCATTTCTATCTATGTAAATTTACCTAGGAAATTCATAAATACTGAACTCTAGTCAATTATATAAAGGCTTTAGTGTTTAAAGGTGAAGAATAGTGATACTTTCAATTACTCTGAAATACATAAAAATACTGATGGATGCATAAAAAGAATGGATGGATATGTGATGAAGTAAAAATGACAACATGTTATTTGTGGATAGGAATATTCACAATAAAAATAATTCTTCTACCTTTTTTGAAAATTTTTATATTACAGAGAAATTAAAAAAACTATAGGGTCCTGGGGAAGAGTTGCATTTTTCAACCTTAAAGATTTCATCCTAGTGTTTCTCAAAAGGTGGTCTATGCCTTACCAACTTATAAATCACAAAGCATTCTGTTGTCTATTTTGTTATACTCAGTATAAACAAAAACAAGTTTTCTCTTGTTTTTTTTTGTGATCAGATTTGACTACATCTGTTATTAGAATAACACTAACTGCTGTAACAGATAAATTCCCAGCTCTCAATTGCTGTTAGAAAAATCACTATCATAAAGTTCTCAAAGCAGTGACAGGAACCCTCCCCTTGGGACCCTACCATCTTCCAGGGATCAGGCTCCTGTGGATTCAGCCAGCAGATCAGAGCTCATAGGATAGGCTGTTTTTATGGACCAGGTCTGGCATTGGCAAATATTCCGCCAAGTGTACCCCCAGCTGTGTCCTGGAGGAAAAGGAAATGGAATTTGATAAGAACCTTTTGAGTTTTTGCCAGACTAATTGCTTATAACTCTGATTTACCTTAGATTAATTGAACATCTATTCTTCAATCTATATGCTGGTTTACGCTTAAAAATTATTTTGGTGCATCCTTGGTGGAGTAGCAGTTGGGTTAATCACCTCCGAAAGAGCGCAGGCTGCATACCCCTGGGTTTGAGTCCTGGGTTGTGGGGGAACAACTAGTGTGAACAACTGAATAAAAATAAAAATGCTTCTTCCTCTCTCTTCCTGTTTGCTTGCCTACTTGCCTTCATTCCTGCCTACACCTTTAAAAAAAAAAATTTTCCAGAGAAGCTAAAATGGCATCGATGGCATCATTTCACATCTTTTAGATAAAACTGACATGGAATTGACTTCAGAAAATATAAATTTGTAGATAAATGTTTCCTATATGACTTGTACGAGTTTTTAAAAGCTATAATTTACCAATTCTCAAACACCACATGGCAGATTGAGCACCTTCTGTGCATTCAACACCTTATTTGAACCTCACAACTATCCTTTGACATAAATAGTAAAAGGCCTGAAACTTTTAACCTTTTATGGAATGGATAGAGATACAAATCAACAGTTCAAAACAAAATTACACATATACGACTTGTTTCTAACTTCCACTGACCTCAAGTTCATCTACCTAAGGACACAGAGATATCTAGAAATAAGCCTGTGACAACATTTGGAAAATTGACCCGTTTTAATTTTTTAAAAACAAAAAAATAACACAACATTAATTATTTTTACCATCTACAATTCAGTTATATCCAAACATTCTAAGACCAAACAGAGTGCCCTGCCCAGGAGCAGGGAATTAAAATGAGACGCTGAAGACACACGGAGGTGAATGCTGAAAAGATCAAAGTTCCAGCTTTGGGTCATAAGTCTTCCATTCAAACACACGCCAATGTTTTTCGTTTCACAGTTTGTTGAAGTGTTTTACAGGAAGTTCTTTAAAATCATGTCATCCCAGACAGCAGGCTTCTTCAGTGATACACAGCTCCATGACGTTTGTGTTTCCATCAGATTGAGAGGAATAAAAAGCAATTTCTATTTTTGTCTTTCTCTGGTAGCGCAGAGAAGTAAAACTATTAGCCAGATTCCTTTAGTAATCAAGGAGGAAAGGAGAGGCAAGAAAAGACCTGGGCTGTGCTGGGTGCTGGCTTCTACTTGTCTTTCTGAGGTGTGACTTATTACTTCAGAAGCATTAAATCACACTCATGCCACTACAATGATTAGTACTAGTAATCTTTTTTTAGATGATAAAAAGGAAAATACTCAATGGACATAAAAATGGTGGGTTTTTTTTTTTTTTTTTTTTTTTACTGCAGGTCAATTTTTTTTCCCAAAAAAAGATACAAAATAAACATAAAATTAGGATGGTAACTCAGTTGGATATTCCAATTCACCCAGTTGCTTGTTCTCCACATTTGTAAGGGGAAGAGACATTACGTTTTATTAGTAATGTTACAGTAGTAACCTGACGTATTAATGGCAGCTTATTTGAGGTCCATCAATCCTTTGAATATGTGTAGGAAAGCAGGGCTGTCATTCTCTGACTGCCCACATCTGAACACATTCAGCTACCATGGAAACTACAAAGGAAGAAAAAATAAATTTATTCCAAGATTCATTTACTGGGATTTTTAAGCGCCCTTTCTTCCGTTGAGCCGCAGAGTGGTGAAAATATGCTAGGGGCTGCTGTGTTTCCCAGCATGAGCTCCCATCCTCTGAGGGTCCTGAGAAGGATAGTGGATTGGTCCTGGAGCCCTCATGAAAGGAGGGGGTGGTCCCATTGGGTGGAACATGTGTGGCCCAAAACCTGCAGAGAAGAGAGGAACAACTTGTCAGGTCTGCAGTTTCCTTGAGAACTTCTGAAACCTCTGAATCTAAGGTCAAAACAACTTACCTATACATATATAAAACTGACAAAGGGTTTCAGAAAACGTCAGCTCACAAGACTTAGCAATGTCTATCTGCATTACTTCTTTTGTTTTATGAACGTTTCCTCTCAGCCCACATTCAAAGAAAACTCCACAGGACTCAAATATCTGCCTGATGCTACCCGAGTCTCTGCTATGTATCAAACATGCCCATCTGATCAGACAGTATTCAAGGAAGATTTGGGAGATGAGGAAGACATCAGGTTGATGGCACACACTGTCATCATTACCCTCAATGCTTTATACTGGAATGGAGGGCATCCAGAAAGCAGAACTTTCTTCAGAGTCTGGGAATTCCACCAAAGGGGCACAGGCTACTTGTGATTTACTTATATTCACACTGTCAAGGACTTTTTCTAGAACAAGTTACATAAAGCGATGGTTCTCCAACTCTTTAACTGGACATAGGTGAGATAAAGAGCAACTTAATTAAATGACCAAGCATACTTTTTTGGCAGCAAGACTTTCTTAATCAATCTACACTCTGGCACAAGCTCTTTACCTTGACGCAGACAAGTAAGAAAAGTTCTGTGACATGGTGCCAGTCACAGTCTACACTTCTGGCAAAAGTGCTCTAGGGCATCAATTTAATTCAGAACGGGAAGTAAACTAGTGACTCCCATTCCAATTACACGGGTTTCCCCCACTATCCAAAAGTAGAATGCTCCTCTTTGGCATGATTTAGTAGGTTATTTTTTGGGTCTGGGAACAATCAAATTTTTCCATATAAATTAATAGTGTTTGCAGACTCAAAAAATAACCTGTGAAAATCACAACAAATAGGATGTTCTACTTTTGGATAGTGGGAGAAACCTGTACATTTATTCAGGTCTTTAGAAAACTGATGATTTTCCTCTTCGCAGACCAGGGAAAAAGAAGTATCAGGAATCTTAACAAATCAGGTTTACTTATAGATTTCTATAGGGCAAGCTCAAAAGATTTAGATGTTAGACATGATGGTGATGTGTGAAGAAAGAACTTTCACGGGATTTTCTAATCTAATTACTAAGAAGGAAGAAGGAAGTCACCTGGGGGTGGGGGCGGGGCGATTCCTGGGGGTGGTGGCAAGGCAATGTTCACCACGGCTGGAGGGCCACTTGGGGGGAGGTTGAAGTAGTTGGCAGAAGCTTCTTCTTCTGCTGCAGGAGGAGGAGGAAGAGCTGAAGAGAAAACAGCCACAGTTAAAAGAGGGGAAGACAACTGTGTAAGTTTCCAGTGCTTTTACGTCCTGGGAGGTCCTGCAGGGAGAACAGACTGAGCGGCCACAGGAGCCGGAGCCCGGATCTCTGATGACGCCCAGGAGCCTCAGGCGGTCTGAGCACCTGAGGCTAGGAAGCCACTGGTCTGCACTCACCTCCTGGCAGTCCTGGAACAGGCTCTAGCTTGATCCCGGAGTCTGTGGTTCCATCCTTCTCCTTTTCTTTTCCTCTGGCTGCTTGAGACCTGGGCCACACAGACACACATGACTCCAGCACTTTGCCCCATCTTCTTTCAGACCTCTGCTTCTCGTTTCCTCATCAAATGGTGTTGCTTCACTCCCTGCCTCCTCTTCAGTATACAATCTTTTCCCATAAATGCCACAGTGCAGAGTGCATAACAGCAAAGGTTTTGAATTTGCTAGAATTAGACCCCCCTCCCCAACTCCCACCCACCAACTAACAGTAACAACAACACAAATGCATTTGTGACTCAGGTAGCTCAGCCACAGGCTATGAAAGGTGTGGACCCGGGTGGGAGACACCAGCCAGGAGGAACAATAATTCAAATTGTGCTAGAATTGTGAGAACCAGAAGAGGCAATCTTCACCTATTTAACACAGTGCTTACTTAGCACACAAGAGGCACTAGAAGGATCACCGACACTACGCGGGTTCCCAGTTAGACGCATGCTTGCCTTTGAAATTTCAGGGCATTTTACCTATGTTTCTCTTACGTAACCATCATTATCAAACTGAAATTAACTGTTCTTCTCCACTAAATAATCAGCCTCAAGAGAACAGAACCTAAGTCTGATTCATCTGAAACTCTCAAACCCACCCTTCATGGCCTGGCATTATATTTGGCCTACAATAGCTGGTGACAAAAAGCACGAATCTTCAAGGAGCAGATGACCGCACCAAAATCGTGATCACATTTCCAAATCAGGATCCTCCCAAGAGCAACATGAAAGATTCTCACATTTCCAAATCAGGATCCTCCCAAGAGCAACATGAAAGATTCTTTTTAAAGGTCCTAGTGACTTAAGCCTATTCACCACAAGGCTTACAAATGCCCAAATAATAAAATGGTTCTTAAAAATTTCAATAAAGATACTTTAAAATAGTACAATTCTTACCTTCCCCATTTCACATTGAGTCTGCGACCGTTGACGATCAACTTATTAAAGGACTTCTCTGCAGCCACTTCTGCAGCCTGCCTTGTGGCAAATTGGATGAAAGCACACTGCTGTCTCTGCACAACGGTGATCGTCCGGATCTCTCCAAACTGGTAGAAATGATTTCTGAAGGGACACCAGCAGAGGAAAATGAGAGCTAACACTCCTGGGAGGACACTCCTGGGAGGTTTACTGGATTACTCACTCTTTCACTGACACACCACAAGGTAGTTGGCTCCATGGTTATCTGCCTAACAATCTCCATATAGCTCCCCCCAAACCACATCTGACTATGGGTGCTACTGTGTATTGAGAGGGAAAGAAAAATACAGGTCATCAAATATTTAGGTTTTTTTCCATGGAGGAAAGAGAGCTCCAAAAGGTTCCCTCAGGATCCTAAACTCTAGATAAGGGGTTGGCAAACTACGACATGGCCCATGAGTCAAGAATGCTTAACATTTTTTTAAAGTTGTAAAAAAGAGGAGGAGATGGGGATGGAAGAGAGAAAAAGTATGCCAATGTTCAGGGATGGTATAGCTCACTTAGACAAGGTTTAATGGAGCTAGGCTACCAATGCTGAGTTATAAATTTATGTTTCTTATCCACTCTTAGTAATGGAAGAGGGATTTTTTTTCCTTCATTATCTGCCAGATGTCTCATGTAGTCATGTAAAATATAAGCCAAGAATCAATCAATGTTACCAAATACTGCTTTTTTTTAAAGGAAAGGTGAAGGAAGGAATGAAGGCAGTAGTAGGCAAGCAGGCAGGAAGAGAGAGGAGGAAGAAGCACTTTATTTATTTTTATTTATTTACATTGGTTGTTCCCCCTGGGCCTGGGGCTCGAACCCAGGGATATGTGGCCTGTATCCTTTGCAGGAGAAGGACCTAACCGCTACCCCTCAAGGGCGTGCCATTATACTGATCTCTTTAAAAACCCACATAAAAACTATAAGATTTTTGTAATTGCAAGGGTCTCACTTTTGGCATAACAAATCAGACTTGAAGGTTTGCCCTCTTTAAAACAAATTCTAATAGAATCTCAGGGAATCATTCCCCTATGCAAGGTGCAATAAGCACTGATGATGATCACTACTACACTGGCATCATAAAGGAGAATTTTCTTCTAAAGGAAAGGTGCAGGCAGGAATGAAGGGGAGCAGAGGCCAGCAGGGTGAGAGGAGGAGGAAGCACTTTATTTTTAATTAAGGTGCTCATTCTGGTTATTTACTAGCCCCGGGACATAAACCAGGATCCCTGGGATGTATTGGACTATACCGGCTGAAGGTGGCTGACCAAACCACTACTCCACCAGGACAGTTTTATAAAACTCTGGTCAGTGTGATACGAATTATAGAGTGGCTAAGAAGAATGACCACACTAGGCCATGCTTTTGCCAAAAAATGATTCCAGTGCAGTTAAAAACAAACACATTTTATAAAATTGTATCTACAAACCTTAGGTCTGTCTCGGTAATGGTGTCACCCAAACCACCAACATATAGTGTGGTGATGGTCTTGTCCTCTGGCGGGTCCAGACGAGGCATTGTTGATGCCCTCTTTAGAAGTTTGTCCGCCACAGGGTCGTTGATTCCATAGTACCGGTCTTTAATGTTCTGATCAGCAAGAGGGTCATCTGGATCAGTAGGCTTTTCATGTCTGTGGTTCAAAAAAAGCAATAAATGAAGGTGAAACAAAAGGAGACAATGCACAGGCATCACCCAACAGTAGCTATGTAAGTCCTGAGTACATACCTGAAATACATTTTGAAATAAAAACCATGGCCGTACCAAAACATAATTATCAAAATGAGGTTAATACCAAGAGACTTGCTCTTGGTATCACGCAAGGACTTGGTCAGTCTTCTAAAAGCCATTTAAATGGGCATCTAGAGTGGCAGAGTTCCTTATTAAGAACTGTTTTGGGCATGATTCACCCCCTCACTCAAAGGATAATCAAAACAAGGTTACCCCTCTCTAGAGTAACAGTTTTTAATATATCTGTAGTCTTGTATTCCACTGAGAGTCTGATGAAAGCAACGGATACAGTCCTAGAAAAAGGGGCAGAAAAAATTTCCCTTCGGTAGGGGTGGTGTCAACCAATCCCAAGTGAAGAACTCCTAACTGAGAGGCTGGCAGTCTTGACTAAGCCATATTCACACACCCCGTACAAATCTGGCTTGAATTTGACTTCAACTATACAATGATATTTAAGTCACTAACATCACTTAACGCTTTTAGCATCAACATCTACATATAGCAAAGCAATTATGTTTCAGTTATAAATAAAAGCTTTGTTATAAATAAAAACAATTTAATCAAGCTCTTCAAATGTAATAGTCTTAAAACAAAAGTATATTTTGTAACTTTAGCTAGCATTTCCTAAGGCTTAGATAACTCATCAGCTGCAAGCAAATACTGAAAGTGGATTCATCTCTTGCCTGTATGGACACTCCTCTCCTCTCTTACACTCTCCTTTCACCCAGAAGGAGCAAATGTGGGGTCGATTTCTTTTGTAGTAGGGAGTGGTCCGAGCCAGTTTGAGCAGCATGTCACTGGTGGATGTGGCCTTCCCAAGCATGCCAACTGGCCGAGTTCCGTCAGAATTAGAAATCTACACAGGATGATGAATCAAAAGATACATTACAGACTGCGTCAACCCACTAAGATGATCAAATAAAAGGCGATACGAAGCAAGTGGCAGCGAACCTCTCTTTCCATATTCTGTGTGTAGTACTCTTTGTTGACATCTGACTTTGGCATGTCATCCTTAAAAGACAGTCCCGCATCACGAACCTGGATGGGCAGGCCTGGTCGATAGGAAAGGGGAGAAACCACAGATATTTTTTAAAACACAGCTATACTGAAAACACATAGCGAACAGAGGTTTTATCTGTACTAACAAAATCTCTGGTACCATATTGTAAATATTGCTACAGAACAGTCTAAAAAATTATCCAAATTCCCAAGTCATGAAATTTGATGAAATGAAGGTTTTCCAGAAATCTTTTAGATGAATAGATGCTGTTTATAGTCATATTTGACCTGTCTATCAGTAACACATCTAGATTTTAGTGTAATACAATTTATTTTTAGAATGATCCTGCAGATTCTCTGGACAGTCACAGTCATACAAGGGTCTCGGTATTCCAGAACCAGAACACTTCCTTAACAAACATAATGTTAAATAATATGTG
Organism: Solenodon paradoxus; assembly: GCA_004363575.1. NCBI lineage: Eukaryota > Metazoa > Chordata > Mammalia > Eulipotyphla > Solenodontidae > Solenodon > Solenodon paradoxus. Next base: position 68,129 of record RJWH01003275.1, on the reverse strand, counting down.
ACCAGCACTCTGGTTAGCAGAATAACTTTCTGAAATTAACATATATAAACTCATATTTTCCTTTCCCTCTTTATTTTATTGTATAGCACAAATTCTTGTTGAAAAAAAATTTTTTTCTCATAAACGAAAAGTTGCTTATAGTTAAAAAAATTAAAATCTCCAAAGTAGTTATTCTGAAACAGTAGCAATAAGTCAGTCGTAACAACACAGTTGAGACAAAAACCTAAAACAGATAATCTATGAGCTTCTGGTAGGGACTATGGTAAAAAGGCTTTGGAACGAGAGAGATGCCCAAGGCAAAGAAAATATCTATCTTGCCTTTACCTTACCATGCCAAAGGGATGTACATGAGGGAGCTGTAGACCAGTTCTGATTAATTCTCAACTTTTCCTTAAGTTCCTACTGAGTTCAGGAGGATTCTAGAATGGTCTAGTACTGTTCTCCTCTTCCTGAGAAATGCACACTACTCACACCACACAATGCCAAGTGTGGTCAGAACGACAGAACAGCGAAGTGGGAGACAAGACAGGGTACCTATGTCTGCATATGCTCAGTTCGAGTGGGTAGGGCAAACATACCGTATTCTAGGTCCAAGAGGCAGGTTTGACAGACATTCTTCAATTTACTGCAAGTCTGGCACACTTCAGTTTTCTTGAAACGCATACGGACCCCAGGGCACCATCGAAACACTGTGAATGGCCTGGCACAGATCTTTAACACAAAATAAGAGTAATGGAGGGAGTGTTGCCTAGATAAGTGATCTAGGAAATTTAATAATAATGAAGAATTCAAAGAAAGAATCCTGGAATCTAAGGTTTAGAGGACTTTGGCTATCATCTAGTTTACACACCATCTGATGCCCATTTGTAACAGCCTTCTCTAGTAAGGGTGTTCATTTTTAACTATGTTAAAAAAAATTCATGGTACAGAAATAAAATATTCAAAAGTACAGTCCTCCCTACCCCAGTGTTAACCACTGCTAATAATCCTAATCTTTTTTATTGGGAGGGGGATATGTGTGAGGAATGTCATATACTTCTTTGAGAATCTCATGACAGCTATAAACCCTCTACCTCAGCTAAAATGCCCGTATGCATTACATAGTTATACAACACTTGGACACAATCTCAGGGGGTTCAAAGGATCCTTACATTAAAGAACTCATTTTCTTACTACTCACACTAAACAGTAACAGTCAATGATCATATAATCACATGGGAAACTGTATAACATTGACCTTTATTGGAGGACCTCAAAGTTCAGCGGGCTGAAGGTTAATTGGGAGAAAAAAGGAAAATCAAATCAAATCAGTCTTTAACAGATATACTTACTTTGCATTCCTTTCCATACTTTTCTTTGGTCTGTAATAGAAACAAAGGAAAAGCACTGGAATTACAGAAAGGAAAAAAAAAATCTAGATTTCTGCTCTTTTCCTAAATACAACTCTAGCATCCTAGAGGGGGAGAGGAGAAACTCTAATTTTTTTTTTTTTGAGGGAGGGGATATATTTTAACCACCTACTGTGAGCCATAGTCTCTTAAGAGTCTTATATCTCTAAAACCAGGTATAAGTGTCTTTCCATAGTCATAAATCTAAGGTTCAGTCTGGCTTCCAAGCTTCCTCTTAAAAACTAAAATTCCTACCACTTTCCAATCTCTAAATCAGGAAGGATGCAGACATGGTCAGACTCTTTTACAAGGTTTAGTCAGAAGGTTAATTGTGCTGATTCCCTATATATAGTTAATGTTCTATTCCCTAAACTCCACAAAGATCTTGAATGCATCGATGTATCAATACTTCTGAGACTGATTATTATACAGTCTTACCATATACAGCCCTGGTAGAGTAAAGGTTGCACACAACCTGGGGTTCCCAGTTGGCAAACTGGGTCCAAGAGGAAAACAATCAAGATGAACAACTAAATAAAATAAATGTTTCTTCTTCCTCTCTCTTCCTACCTGCAACTTTCCTTTAAAAGAAAAAAAAAAAGGTAACTGACATCAGTTTTACCCTTATTTGTAAGGATAAGGGAATATCTTAGACTAAAGAGACCACAGGTACCATGTCCAAAAGGTATCTGATTAGGAGTCAGGAAACCTAGTTTCTAGTCTTTTCTGAGACTGAGTTTCCTGGAGTCAGAATATCTTCATTCAATCTTAGCTCCACTCCTTACTTGCTAGATGAAAAGACAAACTCTCTACCTCTAATAGATCTACCTCCTAGGTACCTGCTCAACAAATATTAACTATTATGCTCCTGCATCACAGGATAGTCTCCAAAGTGAGAGAACAGGCATGGCAGCCCTTTACAAATCATTCTATGCGTTGGGTTAGTAAGTGAGCATCATTACTTCGTCTTGGCTAAGGGAAACACTTGACCGAAGTCGGCCAAGAACCACCACACTGACAGAACGTGAACAATAACTCCGTTTTACAAGCGATCACACTCACCATTCGGATATATGGGTTTTCTCCAAGACACGTTTGGCACAGAATGGGAAAGTCCTGGTGAAAATGGGAAATCTGTTGAGGGTCAAGCTCCGAAGACCCTGCCGCCTCAGTCACTCGCGGGGGCGAAGGGGAGAGGCGAGGAGCGAGGGTGGGGAGCAGGACAGGTCAGGGACCCGCGCGGGCCGCGGCGCGGGAGGGGGCGCTGTCTGCACTTCCGGCAGGTGGCGAGAGAACAGGTCAGCTCACCAAGAGTGGCCGGGAGAGGGAAGGGAAGGGAAGGAAGCTGGTTCCCAGATGCTGGCTAAGCCAGTTCCCTCCACCTCTGCAGGAGGGCCACCCTCCAGCCTCGGACTTCGGCTGAGCTAGGCCACGGCGCGGGCTGCTCCCCAGAATTCCCTGGGCGGTCCCGCGGCCACGGCCCTGCCCGGTGCAGGATGCCCGGCTTCGCCGCCTCTTCCCGTCCTCCGGCAGGCATACTCACCGCATCCTCCCAGTTCTGCCTGTTGTAGGTGTTGGAACCTAGAGAGGTCGCCATCTTGAAAGCGTCTGGCGGCAGCGGGAGCTTCCGAGTTGAGAGAGGACCGCCACAATCCCGTCAGGCCCCGAGGCTGGGCGACGTCTTATTTACGCGTCTCGCGCGCTCTTGTGGGCGGGGCCTAGTGCGTCGTGACGTCGCTCCATTGGACTTTCTCAATTGGAATCCTGGTCTTCGCTTTCAGTAGGTTTGTGCTTGGACTGAAGAGTCATTAGTACAGTTAGATTTCTTTAAATATTAGGCAAAAGACTAAAGGAACAGGAAATGAATGAGGGACTGAGGTTAACGCATTGGCTGGGCGAACGTTTTGTGCCGGTATTTCAGTCTCCTTACCTTCTCTGTCGAGGAGTAACTTAAAATTTCATATAAACAGTGCACCATATTTTAGTATAAAGTCCCAAATATATTTTATTAAGTTATTCATTTGAAAGTCACATTTCCCTGGATATCTTGAATATTATCTGGCAGCCATTACCCTCTAAACAAGTATGATTGTTCCTCTTTTATAACAAAGGAAACTGAGCTTTGGAGAGATTAAGTATCTTGCTCCTGGTCGTGTAGCCACTATATGGCGAACCCACAGATTCAAAGACAGTAATACTGTTTCTCTAAATTCTTAAGTGAAAAGATGTATTTATTGCTTTTGAAACAACTCATAACCATTCTGCGAATATTCTGTGAGTTTCAAGCACTGAGATCCCACTTTCATAGTTTGGGACATACCAAATTAATGTTTGGCACTTTATTTTGTAAAAATTCAGGGTTATTTAAAGTTTACTTATATATAGTGAAAGTTTATACTTTTAGCTGTATAGTTATCAATTTTTACACATATTCTCCACAAATAGTTCAATTTTTCTAAAGAATTTCCTTGTTAGTCAGTTTAGTTCTCACACTCGGTCCACTGCAGCTACTGTTGTGTTCTGTCTGCACAATTTTAACTTTTTCCGGAATGCCAGATATGGAATCTTATATAGCTTTTTGGGTTTGCCTTCTTTATCTTAGTATATTATGTATGAGGGTCATCAATATTCCTCCATTTATAAGTAATGTTTCTTTTTATTGCATATTTTCATTGCATGGATGTACCAAGGGTTAAAAACAAATCCATTTGCTTGTTGATCGACATTACAGTTACTTCAGTAACTGTAAATAAAGCCACTAGCCCGCCCTGGTGGGATAGGGCTTGGACAGTCCACATACATCCCCAGGTTCGTTCGTGATGTGGGGGCATCTGTGGGGGCAACCAAGATGTACAACTAAAAAAAATAAAATGCTTCTTCCTTCTCTTTCTTCCTGCCTGCATCTTCCCTTTAAAAATAAACAAATAAAAAAAGCAAGCCATATGGTAAAGCATATCTTATACTGTGTAAGTACCTGGGATTTAGCTGATCTTCATGTATCTGTGGTTTGTGGCCTTTCATTATAATTTAACAATTCTTAGAAATTATCTCAAAGATTCTGCCCAGTTTCTTCTCCATGTGGGACTCCAGTTACACATCTTAATTTGAGATTGCCCCAAAGATCCTGACTAGTCTTTTTTGTTTGGGTTTTTGTTTGCATAATTTCTATATGTCTAAGTTTCCTGATAATTTCTTCGGCTATGGCAAGTCTACTGATGAGCCCATAGAAGATTCTGTGCTTATTGAAATTAGTCTTTTATTGTTTCTACATCTGCTGACACGTTCATACATATTTCATTTCATATAATTACAACTAGATTCTTCAATGTTAATCAGTTTTAAGTCTAATCTGGCTCTTACCTGTATAAGGCGGTGTTGATCATTTTGTCTGGGGAAAATGAGTTGGTTTTCTTTTTTATGCATCTCACTTTTTAAAAATTAACTGCAATTTATGAGCTATAACAGTAGAGAAGTGATATTAATGCTTGGAAATGGGCAAGGTTCTTTGAAGCCCTGTGTGTGGGGTTTGGTTCTCCTAGTCGGGAATTAGCTGATGGGTTTGTTAAGACTCCCTTCAGTGCAACACAGGTTCACATGCTCTAGCATTATGTTGTGCTTTAGGCTGGGACTGAAGAGTTGTTTCAAGTGTTCATTCTGTCTTGCGTTCCTACTCCATAGTGAGCGTCTTTCTAGTCCCTTGCCCATCCCCCAACCGCTGTTTGTCATCACGTTCTTGCTCCATCTACAGTGGGGAAGGGGCCAGGGGTTCTTTGTTGTTCTAATTATTCAGCATCGGTCTTTAGTAGGTCCTTTGTCCTTCGTGTCCAGGTCTTGGGAAGGGTGTTTGCTCTTTATGAGGGCAGTGCCTGGACAGGAGAGGCAAGGTTTCCATGGCTTTCCCACATTCAGTGGCAACAGATCCCTCTTGCTTGTCTCCAACCAAGTGGGGGCTCTATAGAACTCCAGCCCACCCCTCTTGCTCATGAACACCTGTGAGGTTTTGGAAAGAGTTCTGAGGGCAGGCAAGCCCTTTTGTTGTCTGAGGTTCCCAGGGATTCTCTACTGTCATTTAGCTCACATTTGGCCTTTAGAAGTTTTAAAACATTTTAGTTAATTTCTTACCTGCTTTTATGGTGATCAACACTTCTTCCCATGCTGTCACAGGTGAGCCAATCTACATGTCTGCTGTTTCCTTGAGGGGTCTGTCCCTCCTTGAAATTCAGGCTGATTCTTCTGCCATATCAGTTTGTCAATAGATCCAATATAATTTATTATTTTGTCACTGACCCACACTTGAGAAATCCACATCACAGGCCTAAGTGGAACTCCTAATATGTATGTGTGTGTATTTATATATAAAATTAAAGCATTTTATTTATTTAGTTACCCATTTTGGTTGTCTTGGGGATGGGAACCACACTCAACCACTACCCTACCAGGGCATGCCTTTCCTTAAATGTGTGTATGTGCACACACACACACACACACACACACACACACACACACACACACACACACATATTTTTAAAGGAAAGGTACAGGCAGGAAGAGAGAGAAGGAAGAAATATTTTATTCAGTTCATCTTGGTTGTTGGGATGTGTGTGGATTGTATCCCGTGAAATAAACTATTAGGCCACCAGGGCACACATACTTAATGTATTTTAAGAGGAAACTTTTTATTACTTTTTAATAAAAATGGGGAAATCAGTATCACATGTTTAGAAGTAACTCCAAAAAGTACAATGAAAATGAAACGTTTTCAGTAAGCAATTACTGTTCTCTATCAAGGGTGCTGAGTCAGAGCCTATGTTAAAAAAAGAAAAAGTGTTAGATGTTACAGATATCAGGATCTTGATACTTTTCCTTGATTTAATGAGGTTGGGGGTGGGGCATGAAAAAGAAACAACTTTCTCATTACTTGACTTGTGATTATTCAATGTTACTTTCACTTAACACTTAGTCATTATCTTGTGTAGGTGTCTCATACTGTTAAATATATTTCATGACAGACCACCAGAAAGTGAGGATAAGGTACTGCATTTGAGAAAGCAACTTGAGTTTTTAGTTTGCTCCGGGATGCCCTTTGAGTGCACTATTGGAAAAAGAGATGACGAAGAGATTTGGCTCTTAAAGAGTGTGTATGTGAGCCAGGAGAGTAGCTACATGCCTAGAGTCCCATAATAGAAGGAAGAGCAAGTGTTCCGGAGTGGTAGTGCTATGGATTAAAGTCACATCCAGATGGGAGTAAGGGAGAATGGGAGCAGGAAAGTTATGCTGGAGAAGGTGCAGAGAGGGAAGAGTATTCTCGGTAGAGAATATGCCAGAACAAGAAAGCTCAAGGCAAGTAAGATTATTTGGTCTATGACAAAAAGTGGCATATGTATATTAAAAAAAATCAACAACTGTATCACTAAGAAAAAGGGTGATAGTGTTAATTTATTGAACACATATTGGATGTCTATTATTTGTCCAGCATTGTTCTAGGCTTTGCAGATACAATTTAAAAAAAGTTGTCCATGTATGAAATGAAACTGAAACATAATGTAAACCATTATCTCTTTAAAAAAAAAAGGGAAAAATATCTCCACGTGATGGGGCTTGTAGTTTGAGTCAGAAAACAAATAGGAAGTGTTATAGGAAAAGGCAAGAATGGGTGTGTTAGGGGAGCAGGTACAGCCTATATTAAGTATATTTAAAGGTCAGGGAAAATGTAAGAAAGAAACACTGAGCATAGACCAGACTGTGGTGCAGGTGTGAGTCATTCCTTTCAGGCAGAGGGACCATTCAGTGCAAAATCCCTGAGAGGTGCCTTCATGGAGAAGCAGATAAATTAGGGGAGAGTGCGAAATGAAGGGTGGCCATCAGATCACGTAGGTCCACAAACGCTTTTGTAAGGACTTTGACTTATATCACTCTGGCTCCTTTGTTGAAGACTTCTGACAGCTGGTGGTGCACACCCAGGTGGTTTAGAGACCAGTTTGGATACTACTAGAATAACCTAGGAGTCTGTATAGATAATGCTGATTTGGCCTAAGACAGTAGTGTTGGGGAGGGTGTGCAGTGGTCAGAGGTGAAGACAGGGTTGACAGTATTTGCTGACTAACTGGCTGCATGTACAAGGCAGCAAGGGTAAGGCTAAGGGTGTTTGTCATTCATAACTGAAAGGCTACAGTTCATCTAGTTAGGGACAGGTGCAGGAGAGGCAGATGTGAGACAAACTCCAGACTGGTTTTGGACTTTCAGAGACTATTCTAGAATTGTATGTAAATGGCCTGAAAACTGGGTGAGAGCACTAGTAGCCTAAGAGAGAAAAGAACTGTAAGAAATGAGACCAGGCACACCCTAAGGTCGGCAAGATGGGAAGCAATGAGCAGAAGATGTAGAAGAAAAGCTGCCTATAAGGCAGAAGGAAAACCAGGGGCATTGTGTTCTGGACACGAAGTGAAGGAAGTCTGTGAAGGGGATCAACGTTCACAAGCCACTGAAATAAATCTTGACATAAATCAGGACTGAGCACTGGTCACGGGGGACCGTGACAAAACCATTTTGGTGTTGTGGTAGGCAAGGTAACCTAAATAAAATGGACTTGGTTGAGAAGTGGGGAAGAGGACTAGGGTGGTAGAATTAGGAGTGGCAGTCCTGCTGTGAAGGGAGTAGAGAAATGGGGTGGTGGCTGAAGAGAGGTGTGAAGTCAGTTTCTTAAGAAGAGAGAACGACAGCATGCTCATGGAAACAATGCAGGAGAGGGAGGGGAGAACTGCTGAAGTGATGTCCTTGAATGGGTAAGAGGATGAGATTGCGTGCATTAAATGACGGGGCTGCTTTAGACAGGAGTACAAACAGTTCATCTACAGCAACAGGAGGAAAGGAGTTATGTGAGTACAGGTGAAGATGGATGAGGCTACTTGTTGGGGTTGGACCATTTTACAGATTTGAAAGGACATATTTGGAGCAGTGACCCAGGATAAAAGTTGGTAGAGGCTTATCAGCAACCAGCACTCACAGAATGGTTCTGAGGACGTTTACAAGGAATTCAAGCATCATCGCTTATATTGAGCTTTAGTGAACTAACTTGATACAAGGTTTTAGCTTACTTCACTCAGAGAAATGGAAGGGAGCTACCCCAATGACTGATTCTCACACTAACTCCCTTAAACTCCATCCGCCTTCTGACTCTGGGCGGTGCTATTCCAATCAGTCCTCCAGACAAAAGACAGTCAAGATTTGTCTGTTTTATTTCACTACATTAAGTTAAGCAATAAGGCAAAACAGCAACCTGTCATTCACAAAGATAAAGGAGTGCCTCTCATTCCCAAAAGGGACCAACTAGGATGTTCTTCACAAATATGCATGGCATTTAAGCTCATTATGCCTATAAGCACTTTGAGTACAAGAAAACTTTGGTTAATCAAACCACAAATCCAAATTAACTTAGCCTTAAATTTCCAAAACTGTACTTTCAATCTGCACCTAATTTTTCTGCAGTGGTGTCACACTGACTAGGCATTAAAAATCTAATGCACCCAATCTAATATATATATAAAAAAACCAAAAACAGCAGCAACAAAGACACTTCTAAATTCACCAGCTGCAGGTGTTGAACCATTTCTATCGACACACGGAATACAAACTTGCACTGAAAATGATCTTGAGGAAACATTAAATCAATGGCTGTTTACTCTCTAAGTTAATTTTGGCCTTTGAAGATAAAATTCTATGATCAAAAGTGTTTTGTGTCACATGGGAGTGATGAGACCCATTACTTCAACATTATTACTGTGGGGGGAAAAATACCAGCTACATGCCATAAATGTGGGACAAACATCTGTATAAAGTCTAAGCAAATGCGTAAACATCTGAAGCTGTTCTCTACTTTGCTTTGTTTCCACCTGTGAAATGGAGCAGTGGCTCCAGAGGAGATTCTAGCAGATTGTGAAATAGAAGTTAATTTGACACTCACATGAGGGGTCACATAAAACTACAGTTTGCAGATTAATCATTATATCAGCCCTCCCTCCTACCCAAACTCCTAAGAGGCTAAACTTTACTTTTTACTGTCATATTAGCGACAGGAGTTATGTTTTTCTTCCACTGCAGCAGATACATTACTCTAGAATATTGTTTCATGAAATTGGCTTGATCTTAGGAGTACATTGAGTGTTCTTCAAAGGCTTCCCTAAATATTTTTACCTGTTAGGGGAGCTGACAAGTTACAATGCCCTGTTATCTAGATTTCTATATATCTCTTTTCCTAAACTAACTTAAAAACAAACAAACAAAAACGAGGGCAAATAGGAAACTTCTCTTTTACCCCAAACTTTGCTGGCTACTTGCTAACACATTTACAGAAACTGTGGTGCATCTGGTAGCCTACTGTGTCAAATCTGTGTCAAAATAGCACATGTGCGGTTAGGCAAGTATTCTGGGCTATCTGCTGAATGACTATGGTCTACAATCACAATGGTCTCATTTGACACACCATATGACAAAAGCCTTAAACTCTGGAAGGGGATCTTTTTCTTAATATACAGCTTTGGACTCAAGAGCTTATAGTTGTAATAGCCCCTTCAAATCAGTGGGAAGAACATTAGTTCAGATCATGCTAAAAACCTAACCTTTAAAGTGTTTTCTGCATTCCACAAGTGAACTTGTCCACCAAGTTTTTTTGGGCTCTTTCCAGGTCCCAAATATTCAGAACAACTTACTGAGTTAAATTGCAGAGAGGAGTAGGAACACACAAAGACTGCCTTCCTGTGGCAGGAATTATCCTTGGATATTATGGCAACATTTAAAATGAGAATTTGCTACCCTCTTGTTATGACATGTAATTTCTTGCTTCTCATATTTTCCTTAAAAATCCCACATTCTTGTGGGAAAATATTTTTAAGAGCAACTGATGATTAGATATCCTGTGTTCACTTAGACGAGGGCACATGAGAGCACCTTAAGAATTTCACAAGGTTTTCCAATTGCTGCAACCTAAAGACAGTGTGAGAATACTATTTTTCCGTCAAGTGGAAATCTAGAGAAAAGCTGGGTGCCAGGATGGCCAGGGAAGGGGTATGTTCAGAGTGCTAGCTTGCACTAATGGAATGCAGATAGCACTGCGACGGCATTAACAGCAGGCCTTCCTTTCAATTCATCATTTTATGTGTCATCTGTGAGACGATGATCTCTGTGAGAGCAAATCAGGTGACAAAGTGGTCAGTTTCTCAGGTGGCAAATTCAATGCCGCTCCAAGAACAGCCACCCCTTTTTGGAATGGAACAACTATTACGTTGTTATTGAACGTGCAGGGCTCAGCGCAGGAGACACAGACTTACTGGTGTTAACAGACGTGAGAGCAAGAGAACAGCAGTTCTACCCTGTGTTCCCAATGCCTGCCTAGGCCCCTACCCCTCCTAGCAATAGGATTCAGTAGTGTATGGGTACGTCATTATAAACAAGGCCTAATGAAGCAGCGGCTTCCACATTTTAACACGTGTTCAAGGTGATGTCTTTTGGAATCTGCCCATCAGTGGAACCTTTTAAGGAAGAAGTGGGCCCAGGCTGAGTTCCGCATGCTGGGTGAGCCAGACGACTTCTGTGCCCTGGTCACCTTCTTCCATGGGGCGGATTGGGGCTGCCAGGTTTTTAAAATCATGCTTCATCTTAAAGCACACGGTCACTTCTCCCTCCTCGCGTTGCGGGGTGACTTTGATGAATATACCCACTTTGTTGGCCTTTCTGAAGGCTATAATGCTATGGAAGGAAATAAGCATAGTGTTAGGCAGCTCATAAGTCAGCCAAGCCACTAAGATTTAGTCATTTTATGGCCCAACAAGGAAGTGTCTGATGATAATAAATGACCACCACCCTGTTTATCAGCAATGAACAGTTTCTTCAGCAAAATGCTGACTCTTTAAGCCAGCACAAAAAGGACACAATATTCTGTAACTTGCTTTTATTCATTCTTTTTTTTAATCATCTTTCCATATCTATTTCCCATAATTGTTATAAACTGTGGTACTGTCAATTTACTTGTTGGTATAAATAATGCTGTGAATATCCCTTTACATTTACTTCCGTGTGCATGTACTAGTATTTCTATAGGGTTTAGGCTTGTAGTACTCAGCTTTAAAGAAATTTCTACAACAGCATTACAAAAAGGTATGTTTTTATAAATTCTATAAATTAATACTTTTTAGAATAGGAAAAAAAATCTTTTAAAGTTTCAATATCCATTTTCTGTGATAGCCACTTGAAATTTGTGCTTAAATAATTTAGCTTCAAAAAGTCAAAGGGCTATGAATATAATTTGATCTACTATCAAAATGATGTCACTCTAAGAAAAGTTGCAGGAATTAAACACTTACATATTAGTGTAGTATTATATAACACTAACTTGCAGATATCTGACCTTTGAAGGAGGCTGACCTAAACACTATTCTACCAGGACGCGCCTAGGAAGTATTATTACTATTTTTTTAATTCAGATTTCTGGTGCCCATCTAGATCTGCTAAAGAGACTCTCTGGGATAGGGTCTGGACATCTACAGAATTAAAACAAAACATACTTGCCCTGGTGCTTTCTGAAATTAACTCCAAATTGGTAATCATCACACATTTACCCTCACTTTATTTTTTAACTATCTCATGTTATTTCTTCTTTCCAATAACTTGCTGAAAGAGCTTTTGATCTATATATTAAAAATAAATCTTGAAATGTTCCTGTGCCATCGTATTAAGCTATTGCTTTTTAATTCCAAGCCTACTTTTCTGTCTTGCTCTGTGAGACAGGATTCTGTGATTCACATTTCCGTTTAGAGGCTGCCTTTCTGCCAGGTTCTTTGGAGGGTTCTGAAGGAGACTAGGACCACCAGGAAGGGGTTTACTCCTCCTAGGAGATTCCTGTGGGCATTGCTCCAGGAGAGTCTCCACACAGGAAGAGGCAGTGTCCAGTTGCAATTTTCTAACTTTTGCTTAACCAGCTTCATCTTGCCAGCCTCCTCAGCCATCTGCGATGCCAGCACCAGTCATACAGCCCCCTCTCCCCCACTTCTCCAGAGGATTGCCTCTAAATCGTATTCATTTTAACTTATTTCTCTTTTTCCCCCCTCAGCCCTAGGGTGCTAGCTGCTTCATAAAACTGCCATCTCTGGGATATCTCAGTTGTCTTTTTAACCTTTCAGGTTACCCAGTGAACACTTCTTTATATGAAATTCTTTCAGTTCAAATAATGGATGTGATTTGTTTTTAGCACAGAACCTGACTGATACATTCCTCATCCAGGGAAAGGTTTGGGTTTTCACTTCTCAGCTATTAAGTATGAGAGAGCAAAACCTTTTAATTACTTGACAGGGACAAGGGAGTGTATGGGGAAAAAGCCAATGATAAATCTACAGGACAAAATACAGTATTCTGTGCCCAGTGATGAAAAATCATGCACTTGGACATCGTTTCATTAACATGGGAAACTATATCTAAGTAAACAACACAATGGCTAAAAAGCTGTGCTTACAGAAGGATCCCAATGGTGAAAAAAAAATATATATGGAAAGACAAACACCAAAATGTTTAATGACAAATCTTGCTGGCGATAGGATTTTATCTTATTCTCCATGGTTTTATATATAGTCCCAACATTTCTATAGTGATTATTTTTATAAGCAGGAAGAAGTAATTTATTAAAAAAAATCCAGATAAGAAGGTGGGACATGGGAGTCTCCTGCCTCTACCAATTGCAGTGTGGGGTCACAGGGGATCACTCACTCAGGATCGTCCTGGAAGTCCTGGGGCTCCGCCAGCTCGTCATACTCTGCCGCGGCGTCCTTGCCGGCTAGAACGAGCTCCTTGGGAGGCACCACCACCTGGAGAGCAACACAGAGAGGCCTCCTCAGAAGGGACCCGTGCGTCGTGAACATTCCGTCAAGGGAAGGCAACTGAGCACTGCACTGAATTACACATGCAAGTAAGCAGCAAGTTTCAGGAAACATACAGTGGTATTTTACTCATGTAAAGTTTAGGAATACAGGTTATTTCTAGTGAAGTACACAGCAAAGAAATGTAAGGAATGACAGAGTCAAGTGAGTGTTTCTTTCACTGGGACTGCGTTGGGGAAACTGGGTGCCTCAACTATCTTTAATGCTCAGTTTCTGAGGGGGCTGGGGACACACGGGTTTTTGCTTATTGCGCTTTATACTTCTTCCTGTATCTTAAAGAGTCGGTCATTTTTAAGAAGGAAAACAAAAAGCAGAAAAAGATTGGTTCCCACACAGTATTTTCTGAAATGGGGGGTTCTCGGCACATTTATAGTCACCGAAAATAGTTAAGCATCCTTCAGATTTATCTTTAGGTTGTGACTAGGCTTTAACTTTTCTATGTCAGAGGTTAATAGATAATAATGTCAGCAAATATTTCTAGTTACAGATATAAATGTGGCTGGAGAACTGTCAAGATACAGAGAGACAGCAAACCACAAGCTGTGTATACATATCAGGCACAGATTTATATCTGTCCTTACTGGAATACCTTCTTAGTGTTATTAAAAAAAGAAGCCAGGACAGGTTAGTGTCATCTCTTTTTGGAAGTAATGTTAAGTGAAATCATTAAAAAGCAGAAGATAAAAAAAGGATCAAGGAATTCTCTACTGTAAATGTCATTTGAGTAATAGCTAAAGATACAGGCATCCCTGATAATCAGATTTTTATTATATCATGTCAATTATGATTCAGTAATAAATATTCTACAGAGAAAAGTTCTTGATCTGCTAGATGAATCATCAGGTAGCAAAATGGAGAAAGGCCATGTTTCAGTCTCTCACATTGAGAGTCAAAATCACATTTTTAAATATTTACTTAATGCTAGGAATACTGAGCTAGGTAAGCAGAGGGCATCCAGAGGAGGCATGTTTTTAAAAAGAGATGTTATTTCCTAAGAGCCTTGAAGAACAGTATGTATTAGATTGAAAGGGAGGGGTATGCATGCATGTCAGGGCAGTGGGGATATGAAGAAGGTATTTTGGGTAAAACAAATAGTGTATGCAGTTCTCCACCATGATAGTCATAACCCATGGGATTTGCTTGGGTTATATCATAGTATTATGATTCATAGAATACCAAGTTTGGGGAGCTGGAGGAAGATCATTCCGGAAGAACAGAGATGAGGACATTAAGGAGCTACATCAAGGAATTTGGACTTCATCCCAAAGCCAGTGGAATGCCAAAATATCAGCATGCCATGGTCACAGTTAGATGAAAGTACATTCCGTCAGAGAGACACATGGGCTGGAATGGCAGTGGGTGTGTACTAAAAGCAGTGAGGTCAAATAGGAAGTTCCAGTTAGTTCAGGCAAGAAATGGTGAGAAAGGAGACCATCGTACAGGGCAGTGGCAGGGTGCTGTGAATACAGCAAAGTACCTAGCAGGTGGAATCGAAAGAACCTGATGGCCACTTGGATATGGAAATGAGACATAAGGTGGAGTTCACTAAGCTGGGTCAAATGAACCACTCCAAAAGAGAAGTCCGAGGCAGTCAGGATGAGGCAAAATGCTCCTACCTTAGCGGTGCTGTTGATATCATCAGGGTCCCCTTCCTCACACACCAACAGTGTCACGTGGGTCAGGTTCTCCACTGGATTGGTAAGAGTCAGGAGGACCTGGCTCTCCTGAGTACAGAAAAAACATTTCACTGAAATGTTCCACTACTGCCACCTAGGGCCACTTTCTCAGTAATTACATCAAATATTTCACAAAAGCATCATCCTCCATGATTCATTACTCCAGAGTCTAGACCTCTATACCATAACATTCTCAAAGTGCTCACTGAGTCCTACTCTATTATTTATGTTAGGCTATATACTCTCTGGGGTTATGTCATAGGAAATGGGCCAGAGTCTGTAGAAAGGGCCGGTTGCTAGATCCAGAAATTCTGAAGAATGTACATGATCTAAGTGATTGTTTAAAGTTTATGATTCTTGCTCTACCAGGATGCCACTAAGGACTTAAAAGAAAGACGCCTTCATAAATAAAATATAGGAACTACAGACTAGCCAGATACATTAACACAGAAAAAAGGGCACATCAAGATTGTAAAAGACTTTGAAAATTTCTTGAACCGTTATTTGTTCTGGTTTGATGCTCTCTTAAGGTTTTTCCAAATAAATCTTTAAAATGAAAAAAGGTTTTTCCAAATAAATCTTTAAAATGAACAGACTATATAAATATCCCCATGAGCAGCACAGAAGGAAAGAACTAGAAAGGCTGCTGTAGAAGTAAGTGTGTGTGTGTGTGTGTGTGTGTGTGTGTGTGTGTGTGTGTGTGTGTGTGTGCGCGCGCGCGCGCATGCGCACTAAGGGCATACATAAGGACCATAAGAAGAGAAGGGTCCTGGTAAAGAAGAAATCAAGTAATACATAAGCATATGAGATGGTGGAAAGTCTCTTGAATACAGAAGAGCTAGAGATGTCAGTGGGGTCCAATATTCCACACCCCCACCACCTGTAACTCCACCTCTATACAATGTACACACTGCTCTTCTGCATACATTTCAAAGATGCTATTATCAAGAATCCCTGCTTAAAGAAATTTAGAATCTCAATTCCTTTATTATTCCAAACTTTCTTCTTTTCTGTCCTTTGCTCATTGTATCATACTAAAAACACATGCTACCCACATAAACATATATGCACACATCTTTGATAAACCAATTCTCTCCCTATTAATAAATGTAGTACTGACCTTCATGTGGCGAAGGTTGGGAATTGACATGATTCTCACTTCTGGTATATAATTGCTATTCATGAATAAAAGAATGCATTAATCTCACAGAAGTCTCTTAAAATGATTACTTTTCTTTTTTTAGCTAATGTGGCAAAGATTTCTTCCTATTAATTAGGACATGTCGAAGAAGAATTTTAAAGAATCTTATTCATTACTACAAGAAAAACTTAAGACAAAACATGAAACCTTATTGGTATGAGTTCTTTTTAAAGTCTTATGTATACCCCTAGTGAATATACAAGCATATACGTGTATATGTATATGCACATCATGGAAGATACCTTCCTTATATATTTCTTCAATATATTTTTTAGTCTTTATTAATTCATTTCTGTAAATCTAAAAGGCCACAAATTATAAGATCCAAAACAGACTTAGTGGTGTAAAACTTCCATATACTACTAAACATACTATATAGCACTTACTGTGGGTCAGGCAAAGTTTTAAGCACTTCATAAATAATAACTCATGGTAACCTTAACTGCAACTGTATGATAGGTGGTGGTATTCTCCCCATTCCGAAGATGCAGAAAGTAGGCTTGGGAGAAGTAACGTGATAGTGGCCAGGATTCTAACCTCGGCAGTCTGGCTCCAGGGTCTGTATTCTTACTACTACACTATGCCACTAGCTAAGTAAGACAGAACATGCTATTAATTCATGTACTGGTTCTGAACTCAAAAACCCCAGGGTTCAAATTCCAGCTTAGTGCTTATATACCAACCAACACATCTCTTTGTAAAGACAACACAAAATATTTACCTTTGTGCTCGGGTTTTCTCAATTATAATAAAATGAAGATAACAGTAGTTATATCTTGACGTTAATGTGTATACATTAATTAAGTATAGAAAATGCTTGGAGCAAAGCACCTGTAAATGTTAGTTAGGCATTTAACCTAAGATAAAATCTATGCAGAAACACTGAAAAAGGGAAGAAAAAGTGTTATCTTAGAATGGAGACAGTAACATTTTAAACTTCAGACTATTTTTTTTTGTCATCTGGGTTATCTGAGTAACTTCATACAAATTCAAGGACCTCATTATCAAGAATTTGGAGTTAGCCAGTCTGAAATGTGGCCAGAATATTAAGATTACCTGGTGAGTACACCATGATGTTGGATAAAAGCACTTTTTTTTTCCCCAAAAGCAAATTTAAGACATTGATTCTAAGCACATCCTGCCTTTCAGGGTTTCTGTAATGTATAATTTTAATCAGGAAAGGAATCTGTACTAGACTTCACATGAACCATTTTTAGTGTTTCCTTCCTACCCAGTTATGTTTTAAATAAAAGTAGTTTGGGAAATAAAACATAACTTTGTGGTGATTTACATTACAAAGCATTTGTAAATGTTATCGCTTATTTGATTCTTCTCAACAACCCAGAGAAGGAGGCAGGACTGGTATTATTTCCATTTCAGAGATGAGGGAAAAATGTTTAGGCAAATACAGTATGTGATACTCCCATGCCTGGCCCTACTAGTTCCTTCTTAACTCACCAGACCAGCACTTCTCAGTGCTTTTGACAGCCAATGGCTTCTTTTAATTGCTGCACAATGATCTACAGATTGAATGCCTCTTAATCAACTATTTCCTTGTTAATGGTTAACCAGCTGATACAGTTTCCATTTTTTGGCTAGTAAAATATTGAAATATACATCTTTGTAAATGTATGTTTAGATGTCGGTGATTTTGAATCTATAAGAATAGATTACTGAGCTAGCAATGCTGTGTTAAACGATTTGTGAAATTTTGTCTTGATATTCCAGACCACACTCTAGAAAGACTAACAAATTACACTGAAATGGACATTGCTCTAGGGGTACTCTTCAAGCTGCCATGTTTTATTATTCCTCACTTTCATTTTTTAAAAGATCATTCCCAAACTCAGGTACTTTATAGTAAGTGATGAATGACTAGAGGTTCAATAATCAGCATACACCACACTACCCTAGAGCACAGCATCACTGTGGTGCCGATGTAAATAAATACCTTGATTCTATGTTTATAGATCTGCTTTAAATTTCATTATGTAATTCAACATCTAAAGAGCAACAGAATAGCAAGATTACCCTGATAAAGTTTTCTTTCGTAAAGTCACAAGTACACCCATTTCACATTGGGAAAAAAACCCCAAGAAACAGTTAATGACCAAACACTTACACAGCAACCAGTTGGATTTTGAATTTGATCGATGTTGGATTAAATTCTGGCTTGCTCAAATTGTGTTCACATTTCTAAAAGAAAAAATGATGCATCAGAGGAAAAGAAGATCTAGCTCCGCGGAGCCACAGAGCTGCTCAACGCAGGGTGGCATGGACTGTTTTATGAATGTGTATCTTGAGAGAGCATGTGCTGTTAAACCAAATTTACGAAGGATGTTTTGGACTTCTAGATATAAGCAACCACACTACCTAATAGTACCTTTGTGGCGTTTTAAAGCTGCTGAAGTAACACATACCAAATACTTACGATGTGTGCCAAATTGACTGACATTTAGGATAGTTCCATGGTTTTGCTGCTACAAGTAATGCAGCAAGGGATGTTCTTATATATGAGCCATTTCCCACACAGGTGCATACATGTTATTTTGATAGAAACTGTCAAAAATGCTAACTTTTGCCTAACTGATGGTTATGAGATAGTATCTTACTACAGCTTTAACACAGATTTCCTTGATCACTGTATAATTCTGAGTATCTTTTGTACATTTATTGCCATGACTTGTATGGTAGCTTCTACTGAATGTTTTTGTATTGGGATATCTTTTCCTTACTTATCTGCAAAGGTTCTTTATATTCTGGATACTAACCCTTTGTTAATTATGAAATTCTCAGTCTGATTTTTTTTTGTTTTTGTTTTTAAAAAGTATGATTTAAATTTTATTTTCCTCTTGTATGCGCCTTCCCTCCACACCCTTGTCATAAAACTAGGTCCCTGAGATTTATGTGGCCTGCACCTTGGCCATCTTAGCTGTTTAAGCCACAAGCATGCACCTATGGCCTAATTTTCCATTTTGTTACAGGTTTTCTTTAGAGTAGAGGTACAAGTTTTACTTGAGAAGTCATAAATGGCATCCTCCATTTCCTTCTAGAAGTTTTGGTCTTTATATTAACTCTTTAAGAAGTCCCCAGTGTTCTTGAAATTGACTTTTGTGTGTGAGGTAGAGACTCGATTTTATTTATTTTTCATATAATCATTTGACCTAGCAAAATTTAATAAGTCATTCTTTCCCCAATGATTTCCAATGCCATATTTAGTAACTATGAAGATTCCTCACATGCATGGGGCTATTTCTACTTTCTCTATTCTGTTATAATAGTCTATTAATCTAACATTATGTATATAAATAAATGTTTAATTCTCCTTCCTTTCTTAAAAAGTTATTTTATAATGCCATGTATCCTGCTTCTTATATTAAAAATTATATCCCATATATAGTACATTCTTTTTTATTGACTTATAGTACTAATTGTGTGGATATACCATAAATCCCTGCATATTTTGGTTATACTTGTATAGGTGTATCTTTAGGACACCTAAAAATGAAACCAATGGAACTATTTCTTGGTAGATATTACTAAGTTACCTGTGTATTCTTTCAATAACTGACATTTTTATATACTTTAAATTTAATTTATAATTCATGTTTATTATCATTAATCTTATTTTATATTGGTTTCTTCATCATGAATGCCTTCTCTCCCTTCTAGCTTCTTTGGACTTATTTGTTGTTCTTCTAACTTCTTAAAATAGATACTAAGACCATTGATCTTTTAACATTTCTTTCCTAATACATAAATATCTAAACTTGGCTTGGTTGCATCCTATGTTTTGCTATCTAGGAATCACTAATTCCTACTTTGACTTTACTGGACTGTGATCAAAAAAATATTCTGGCAATTTTTTAAAAAAAGAAAAGGAACAGGCAGGAATGAAGACAAGCAGGCAGGCAGGCAGGCAGGCAGAGAGGAAGAAGCACTTTATTTATTTTTATTAAATTGTTAAATTAAATTATTAAATTATACTGGTTGCACCTAGACCTGAGTCTTGAACCCAGGGGTTATATGGCCTGTGCTCCTTTGGAGGCAACTGACCTAGCCACTAACCTATCAGCCATGCCTACTCTAATAATTTTATCTTTTGAAAATTACTCCGTTACTTTATGACTCAGTAAACAATTTTTATACATGTTGTGTGTGTACTTGGAAAAGAATAAGTACACCATAGTGGAGCAGAGGTTGGGTCCACTGCTGCCAGTAGGCGTAATCCACATATATCTGAAGGACTTGGGTTTGTGTCCTGGGGTCGGGGGGCAGAACTAACATGAATAACTAAATAAAACAAATAAAATGCTTCTTCCTACTCTCTCTTCCTGCTTGCCGGTCTACTCAGCTTCATTCTTGCCTGCACCTTTCCTATAAACACACGGACACACGCAAGAATGCAGACTATGGCTACCGGCAGGGGTGGGGGCAGTGGGAGAGGTGAGGGAGGAAAGGCGGGAACAAGGTGGTGGTTAAGGGCGCTATAACACTGGGGTTGGGTGTGGTAGGAAACACAGACTGGTACGACTTCAATACCATAAAATGAACAGAGCAATGAAAACAAAAGAAATAATGAAATTATTAAAAAGAAAATATATATGCTGCAGATACTGGGTACATTCTTCTGTATATGCCAGTTAAGTCAGTTTGCTAGTTAAATTGTTTGAATAGCCTATATTCTTAGTGAATTTAATTTATTCTTAAGTTGGAGATGTTAAATTTCCCAAAGTGATTTGTCTATTAATGAAAATTTTTTCAAATGTTGCTTTATATGTCTGTTACTTAGTATGGACAATTTCTGAACTATTATATCCTCTTTGTGAAGCTTTATTAATTCTCTCCATTAAAAAATTAATATTAGCATTAAATATATTTTCCTATCTTCACTTTCAACCTTTCTGAATTTGTTTAGATATATATATATTTATAATATATATGTGTGTGTATGTATATTTATGTGTGTGTGTATATATATATGTATATATCTCTATATGGGTTTCTGCATTTTGATGATTTTCTTACTTTAACAATCTTTATCTTTTAATGGAAGCATTTAGTTCACTGGTATTAAAGTAAATATTAGCATATCTGGCTTTAAAAATGTTATCTTCCTACCAGACTTCCATTTGAACCACCAGTTCTATGTTCATTTTTCCTTTGTCTCCTTTTAATAGTCTTTATGAAGTTAAGAAAGTTCTCATGTATTCCTAGATGACTTTTTAAAAATATCATGAAGGGGTGTTGGGTCTTGTCAAATGCCTTTTCTGGATCTATTAATAGGATCATGTAATTTTTATTTTTCAGTCTGTTGATGTGATGGCTGACATTATTTGATTTTCGAATGCTGAACCAGCCTCACATCAGGGATAAATTCATTTAAGTGCGGTGTACAATTTTTTTAATACTCTTTTGGTTTTCTTTTTTTAAGTGACTTTGTCTAGTTTTGGCATTAGGGAAATAATGGCTTCATAAAATGAGTTAGGAAGTATTCCCTCTGCTTCTACCTTCTGAAAGATTAGAGAGAATTAGTATAATTTCTTCCTTAAATGCTTGATAGAATTCACTAACACATCTAGGTCTGGTGCTTTCTGTTTTGAAATTTATTAATTCAATTTCTTTATTAGATATAGGCCTAGTCAGCTTATCTACTTCTGGTGTAAATTTTAGTAGATTGTCTTTTAAGGAATTGATCCACTTAATGTAGGTTACCAAATTGGTGGGTATAGACTTGTTTACAGTATTGTTTTTAATTTCCATAGGATCTTGTAGCGATGGCCCCACTTCTGATTAGTAATTTATATTCTTTTCTTTCTTCTTAGTTATTATGGCTAGAGGCTTAGTGATTTTACTGAAATTTTCAAAGAACCAGCCGTAGTTTTGTTGATTTTCCTTACTGATTTCCAGGTTCAATTTCACTGATTTCTGCTCTACATTTTATTAATTCTTTTCTTTTGCTTTCCTCAAATTTAATTTGCTCTTCTTTTTCTAAGTTCCTGACGTGGAAGTTCAAAGATTGATTTTAGATTTTTTTCTAATATATGCATTTGATGCTTTCTCTATATCCCGCAAATTTTGGTAAGTTGTGTTTGCATTTTGTCAAAATTTTAAAATTTCCCTAGATATATCTTCTTTGATCTTAGAAGTGTATTGTTTAATCTCCACATATTTTGGGATTTTCCACTTCTGCTGATTTCAAACCTAATTCCATTGTGATCTGAGAGAAGACAATGATTTTTATTCTTTCAAATTGTTCAATTTTCTTTTTTTTAATGTCCAAGAATGTAGTTTATCTTGGTGAATGTTCCAGTGAACTTGAGAAAATATGTTCTGCTGCTGTTATGTGTAATTTCTGGATGTTCGTTATATCCAGCTGATTGCTGGGACTGAGTTCAACTATGTCCTCACTAGCTTTCGGCTACCTGGGAATGGGTATTTCTGAGAGAGAACTGCTGAAATTTCCAACTATAACAGTGGATTCATTTTCTCCTTGCAGTATTATAATTTTTTGCTCATTTAGTTTGACAGTCTATCAATAAATATACAATAAGAAACATTATGTCTTGATGGAGAACTGATCCCTTTATCGTTATTCTTACCACTCTTTATCCCTGATAGCTATCATCACTTTGAGCTGGCAATCTAAAATTAAAACAAGTATTCTTGGTTTCTTTTGATTACTGCTACCATAGTATATTTTTCTCTATTCACTTACTTTTAAATATATGTAGCTTTACATTTAAAGTGGACTTCCCCTTTCTTTTTAAAAAGGTTTTTCATTATATAATGTTTTTAACATACACAGTACTGCAGAATGGTATCATAAATTCCTAGATACCCATAACTCAGCTTCAATAATAAGTAAATTGTTAGCAACAATGGTCAATTTTGTTCATCTATATTTTCACTCACTACCCATGCCTAATTATTTTGAAACAAGTGTTTGTCATTTCATTCATAAATACTTTGTATGTATTTCAGAAAGATCAAGATATTTAAAAATAACATTATTAACTTTAAAAAAATGAACAGTTCTTTTGGTGCCATCAAAAATCCAACCAGTATTTACATTTTGCCAAAGGTTCATATATTTTTCTTTCCTTCTCTCTTCATTCTCCATCTTCCCAATCTGATTTTCCCTTCCTCCCTGCATTCTGTTTGAATCAAGATTTGAATAAAGTCTACATACTGTTCAATTGATACACCTCTTAAATCTCTTTCAAATCAAGAGCTGTTATTTGATAACAGCAGTTATTAGTTATGTGGGAATATTTAAATGAATTAAAAACAAAAGACTGAGTACCTTAGTTGCAATATCACATTTCAAGTACTCAGTATGCATATGTATAGTGAGTACCAGGTTGGACTATGCAGATACAGAATATTTCCATCATCACAGAAAGTTCTGTTGAATAGTACTGATATTATAAGAGCTCTCTTCCATTTAAAAATTTTTTTCATTGAATGAAATCAGTTGATTTCATTGAGTTTTAGAGGTGAGTTTTACATTTGTTAAAAACTCTCTACTTTGTTCCAAGTCATTTCACTGACTTATAAAAATAAATATACCAAAAAAAAAATCAAGGATGTTAAAATATAACCAATATACACAGAATACCAATTGTGAGGTGGCTGAGTTAGGTACAGAGCTGGAATTCTGCTCTAGTGTAGCTCTGTGTGGGAAAGATTAGAGGTCACTTATGTTAGTTTCCCTACAAAATACACTACTTATCATAACTGCAGCTTTAAAGTACCAAATAATTCAATCAATTAATTGAAATACCAAATAATTCATAATATTTTCCAGTTTTCTTTTACAATTTATTGAAGCAGCTCTGGTGTTTGTTTGGTAGATTCCCAGACCCTAGATTTTGCTGATTTTTTTTCTTTTAAATGTATTATTTTTTTAATACTTTTTTTACGTTCTCTCTACAACCCTAAAATCTATACATCCTTTACTATTCTTTTAGGAGTTAACACTGTGAAATTTATCTTCATATGACTCAGCTTCTATATCTGTAAAAGAGGGTTAACAATAATACTACCTCAAAGAGTTCTAAGGGCTGAGTTTCACTGAAGTATTTTCTATATTTACTACAATCCGGGAGTTTCAATATTGGCCAGATACATGTTTACTTTATTTTTGCTTTTCTCTTGTACAAATAGCAAGTGTACAGAATGGAATACTTACTCGGCAGCGCAGGGACCGTTTTATCAGAAGATGTTTGTGACGAGGGTAGAGCTGTGAAGCACAAATTGGTTGGAAGTCAGGCTGCAAGAGGCGCTGCTGAAGCGTGGTCACTAGCATGAAAGACAGAAACCAGTCTTAGTCTACAGTGGTTTGCTCAAACTCAGCTTTATAGATAAAATAATTACATGAAAAGCCATTGCCTTTATGAATAGTAATCTTAAAAAAAAAAAAAGTCTACATAAAACTTAACATTTAGTTCTTCGAAATACTACATCTATTTATTTTCTCTCTGATTCATTTTACTAACTGCCATAAAAAAATAAAAAACCTCAAAACAGGCATCTAAGTAACAAATGCAGAATTAGAAGACAGAAACAAGTAGAATAATGCATAAAATTACCCTCTGTTAAATTTACTGGTCTTGTGTAATAGTCTTCAGGTAGAGGTTCCACTTCATCAACAGCCTGAGCTGGTTCAATCTTTATCTCCTTCTGGTCCTCTCCTTCTTTAAGGCTAAAAGATAAGAGGCAGTAACTTCTTAAGCGTCTACCTTAATAATCTTCAAAGTCTGTAATAATTAATAATTGAATTTTCTTTATTGTAGAATATTTTTTATGTCTAGGTCATTTCTAATTCTTCCCCATTGGTATTAAAAAAAAAATCCCATTTCTTTAATATCCATTTTGATACCTGCTTTTCCTCTCAAAACCATTTTATGGCCAAACTTACGAAAGTCCAGCAAGGGTAGTGATGGCTGCACCAGCTCGTGGTCGCTGAAGCCTGGTTCCAAGACCATATTTGTCCTGAACAGAATTTAGAAATTCCTATTAGAAATTCTGTATTTATATGTTATATTTATGAAAAGAAAGGATTTGGGGAGGAGGGGGCAGCATGAGAAGCTCAGGGAAATAAGCAAAAAAAAAAAAAGACACATATAAACCAAAACTAACTTGAAAGTTTCTTTTAAAGATTAATGTGTAGCCTCATATCATCTTATTCTTGAAAAAATAAAAATACCAAACATGGAGACTAAGACTACATTAATACAGTGAAACTGAACTAAATGTGAATTCTTGAACTATTAATCTAAAAATACCTAAGCTATGACAGACCAGAACAATGTGGCGTGTCTGAGACATGATGACTGTCTTCTCGGAACACCAGTGATCATCTGCTAACTTCTTCAGGGTTAGCAAGAATCATAAAAGAGAACTTACCACTACGTGAATAGTGTGTTGCTGTAGGCCCCCAAATAGCAGCAGGTTGCAACAGAGACAAAAAAATGCAGCATAAGACAGAAGCAAACTCATACAGCAGGCAGGTTATATGGGAAAAGTAAAAGAATATGCATTTAATTAAATACACTAGTGTGCTGATTATACTGCTGGACTATTCAGAAAAATTCACTAAGACTTCTTTTGTCTTTGGCAAACGTAGATGCTTTGCAAGTTTCAATGTTTTATTAAATTCTAAATGAGTTATTTTTATATGTACTTTACCAATTCTTAGGGTTTTAATTAATTCTCATGTGGAAGCTTTATGACAAAATTATTTAACCTTGATAAGTCTCATTTCCTCAGCTGTAAAATGCGGACATGCCATCTACTCCACAGGATTGTTTATGATAAATACAATAATATGTGTAAAGTGCTTAGAAGTGCTTGACACACACCACTACCACTGAATGAATGCTATTTATCCTCCTTGGCTCCAAGCAAAACACAGAAAACACATTGTTCTGTGACAGCAAATAAAACTCAGAGGACAGTAACAAAAGCTCCAAATCCTAATCCCTTGCTTCTGAATGGCAGTCTACAAACTAGTAGAGAATGACTTTGGTAAGTAATATCTATCAAAAATGACAATTGCATACACTACTGTTTATTGAACTATATATACATGCATGGTAGAAAAGTCAGTGGTTTTCATACTGGAGAGATGTGTGAAAGTATAAAGAAATTTGTAGTAACTACAGCTGGGAAACCACTATTACCAGGGTGTCAGAGTTGGCGTAAAGGGCTAACATGAGAATTGACTACTTTGCCCTCCTTCTGATTTTTTGTAATATCCAAAAGCTGTAAGAGATCTGTGGTGCCTACCAAATTAAACAGTAGCTTTTCAGAGGGACAATTCAAAGCAAAAGGTGTGTGATGGAGAAAGAAACATAAAGGCTCAAAGGACTCCAACACAACTAGTGATATGGCAAAAGCATAACTGCTGAACCGAAACATCTCTGACTTGAGAAACTTTTCTCTGCTACCGGTCATTCAGCAATCTAGGGACAATGACCACTTCTGAATGGTCACTGTTCTTAGGCCACCAAGACTTTGATGAATGAATCGCAAACTTCTTTTTGTACCAGGTCCTCACCGAAAAAGCCAAAGGCATATAGTTTCTGCGCCGAGCCAGTTTCTTGCGGTCCCGCTCAACCTTCTCTTTCTGAGCAAGCTGCTGGTAATATTCAACCAGTTTGTTCATCTGTACAAGATCAAAGATAAAAAGTATAAAGTATTTGCTTCATAAAAAAGCAAACAGGAAAATAGATAAAATTAACCAATTACACTGATTAGACACAGAATGGTTGAAAATATATAGCTTCACTTTCTTACAAGTGCCTGTCCGGTTTTCCCAACATCATTTGCTAAATGGATTTTCCTTCCTCCACTCTGCTCCTGGTTCCTTTGTCATAGATTAACTGACCATATAGATGTGGCTTTATTTCTGGGCTCTCAATTTCATTCCACTGATCTTTGAGTCTGTTTTTGTGATTCTGTACAGACTTTATTTTCCTTGAAGAACGTCCCTGCATTGAATCTGTGCAGTTTTGGATAGAATGGTCATTTTACTAATTCTTCCAATCCATGAACATGTTCTTTCATGTCTTTTTGTCTTCTTGTATGTTTTTTGTAAAATTCTTTCTTTTCATTGTAGCGGTCTTTCATCTCGTTGTTTATTCTTATGTACTTTATCTTTTTTGGTGCAATTGTGGTTTCCTCTACTTCACTAGTACAGAGAAATGATATTGATTTTTGTGTGATTTTATCGTGCCACTTTTCTCTATTCACTTATTGTTTCTAATAGTTTGTGTGTGTGTGTGTGTGTGTGTGTGTGTATGTATGTGTGTTCTCTGGGATTTCCTAGGTATGTCATTTGCAAATAGTGATGTTTTATTTCATTTTTTTCAATGTGGATTCCTTTAATGTCTTTTTCATGCCTAACTGTTCTGGCTGACTACTAAAACTATGATAAACAGTGGTAGTGAGAGTGGGCTTCTTTGTCTTGTTCCAGACCTTAGGGGAAAGGCTTTCAAATTTTCACCATTAAGTATGATGTTGGGTAGGGGTCTGTCATATAGTGCTTTTATTATGTTTTTGTATGAGCTTTCTATACCTGTTGGGCAAGTTTGTTTTTTTTTTTTTAAATCATGAAAGGGTGTTGAATCTCATCAAATGCCTTTTCTACATTGATAGGATCATACGATTTTTAAATTTTTCCTTTGATGTGTGGTGTATTACATGGATAGATTTGCATATGTTGAACCATCCCTGCATCCCTGGAATGATCCCACTATGATTCCACTTGATCATAGCATATAATTAAAAAACGAACAAACCAAAGTCTTTTTAAAGGAAAGGTGCAGGCAGGAAAGAAAGTGAGTAGGCCGGAAAAGAGGAAGCAGTAGTTTATTTTTCATTTTCATTTAGGTGTTCACAATGGTTGTTTCTCTCTGGATCCAGAACTCATACCCAGGGATATGTGGTCTGTACTCCACTGGAGGTGACTGACATAACTGCTACACCATCAGGGCACACCTATAACTGTTTTTAATGTGCTGTTGAATTCGATCTGCCAGGGTTTCTGTGTCTACATTCATCACTGATATTGGTTCATACTTTTATTGGTGCTGTTAGGATTTGGGGTCAGGGTAATATTAGCTTCATAGAATGTATTTGGGAGTTTTTCCTCCTTTTCAATTTTGTGGAAATGTTGAAGAAGGATAGGTATTAACCCTTCTTTGAATGCTTGCTAGAATTTGCTGGTGAAACCATCTGGTCCTGGGCTCTTGTGCTTTGGAAGATATATGAGAACCATTTCAATTTCTGTGCTTGTTTAAGTGCTACATATTTCTAATTTAGTTTTGGGAGGGTATAGGATTCTAGAATCCATTTTTCATGATTCATGAATCTTTTGGCATATAGGTGCTTGTAATAATCTCTCATGATCCTTTGTATTGCCATGATGTCTGTTTTCTTCTCACCTATTTAATTTCTGATTCTTGTAAGTGTTTTTCCTTTTTTACATTGAATTTGGCTAGAGTTCTATCAATTTTGTTTTTTTTTTTTCAAAGAACCAGTTATTAGTTTCATTGATCTTTTGGATAGCACTTGCAATTTCATTTATTTCTGCTCTACTTATTATTATTTCCTATCTTCTGAGTTTTGATTTTGATTTTTTTTCCTTTTCTCATTCCTTGAGGTGTGTGGTTAAAATTCAGTTTAGGTGGTCTCTTGGTTTTTGATGTGAGCTTATATGAATATAATCTTTCCTTTCAGAATGCTTTTGCCACATCCACATCTCCTGGTAGCTTGTTGCTTATTTTCATTTGCTTCCATGTAATTCTTGATTTCCTCTTTAATTTCATCAATGATCAATGAGTAGTTCAGAAGGTGGCTGTTTAATTTCTACTTAGGGTTTTAATTTTTTTGTTGATTTTCTGTCTCAATGATCTATCTACTGATATAAGTAGGGAATGCAGTCCCCTACTATTGTGTTATTGTTGCTGTCGCCCTTTAATTCTGTATGTGTTTTATACACTTAGGTGGTTCAGCACTGGGTGCATGTGTTAATGATGGTTACTTCTTCCTGATGGATTACTCCCTTGATCATACATGCATCCCGTCAGCTTTTTTATAACTGAAATTATTTTTAGTTCTTCATCTGTTATATTGTCCCAATCAATGTCAATAGACTTCCACTCTGGGGACCTCTGGCATCTTCTCCTCTCTGTGTCATTAGGGTTTTGTTTTGGGGAGAATTTAGATTTTGATGACTCTCTTCTCTCTCTGTTCTTGATACTGTGACTGTTTTCCTGGTTTCTTCCCAGTGGTTGCAATGCTCCCCTGCAGAGTCCTCAGAGGGACTTCATGCTGTTAAGAGCTTGTCAAGGTAGGTAGTGGGGTCTAGGCTGAGTCTTCTTTCTCCCTCATTCACCTAACTACTGGGGCTTAGACCATGCACAGGTCTCTGGAGCAAGGTGATACAGAGGTCTATGGGTCCTGAGTCCTGGTTATGATTGGTCCACGTTATGGCAAAGCAGGGGTCTGCTGGTTCCTGAGGATTGTGGGCACCTGGTTTGGCTTCTGTTTTCCCATTAGACTTAAGCTCTCTGAAGGTAGAAACCATGTATCCCTGCTGTTCAGCACAATCCCTGGTATGCAATAGGTGCTTGATAAATGTTTGACAAATACATACTATTGTGCATAAGTGCAAGTATTTCTTGGCCAGAGTCCAAGAAGTAGATACTGTTCAGAGTTCAATAAGTCTGTATTATGGGAGGTCTATTTCCCTATGCTCTCATCTAGGATATCTTTAGTATTTTTACTGATGCCATAGGTGAATATTTATAAATTACTGTTTAAATTGCAATTTGATTTTATATGCTTCATTTCATCACCTTTTTTATATTCTGTTCCAGAGTTTAAAAAAATTAGTTCTACTACATACGACACAGATAAACTCACTATGAGCTATGAAAGGATGTTTGAGTCTTGATTCTTGGATCGATTATTTTGTGTATATTTCTGTGTCTTTGTTCTGTTTGGCACTGTTTTTATTTCTATGGGTTAGGTTTCCCTGAAGTGTTATAGATTTCTAAGCACTGGTCATATCCACTGATAAAATGGAAGATTTTCAGTCTTTTTTTTTTATTTCATCCTTTCTCTAATGACTTTACTTACCCGCTGTGTGTGAGGATTTTCAGGTTCCTGCCAACCACCACTAGCTGCAAAATAAAGGAACATTAAACAAGACTTTCATAATTTGATCATTTCATTTTCATAAAAACAGGTCTTCTGCAGGCCACAAAAAAACAAAAACAAAAACAAAAAAAACAACTAAACTTAAAAAGCATGAAATCATAAAACTTTCAAGAAAAGAGTCCTAGAAATTATTTAGGCCAGAATGCTCCGAATGAACTTTTTTCTTTAATATAATGATAGTGATGATGATACCACAACTAATACACACCTATAGCTTCTGTGCTAGGCATTTGAAACATGCCATATTCATTTCATTTCATTCTCATAAAAACCATCTCAGGTTATTATTAGTTTCTTTATTATTAGTTTCCTTAGAGGATATTGAGATAAGGAGAGGTGAAGGAATTTACCCAAAGTCATAGAGTGGTAAAGCAAAGATTCAAATTCAGGCAGTCTGATTCCAGAAACCTTCTTATCTGCAATACTGCATTTTCTATAAGATTGGTTTAAAGAATAATTTCTTATATAAGAAACAAATGACCCAAATCATAAAGGGAAAGGCTATTCCAAAAAGCTGAAAGTAAAACCATAATGAATACTTTCAATAAATGGTGCTGCAATAAATAAATACTCACTTTACAACATATACAAAACTACGCTGAAATGGACAGTTTTAAAATATGTCTAGAAGAAAATATAAGAGAAAATCTTAGTGACCTTTGACAGGTCTAAAGTTTCTTCACTAGGACACAAAGTAGAAAATAAAAATTGATCAATTTAAACTTCATCAAAATTAAGACTTGTTTTCAAGACACTGTTGAGAAATTAAAAAAGCAAACAGAGAAAATATTTTCAAAACACACATTTAACAAAGGATTTGTGTCTATGACACAGAATTCTTAATAATTAAATAAAAAAACAAAAAATTCAGTAAAAAATAGGCAAAAGATTTATACGCCTAACCAAGAAAACCTATGTATGGGAACGAGCACATTAAGAAAACACAAATAAAACCCAAATAAAACAAAGCAATATTTACACACTCACTAGAGTGGGTGAAATGAAAAAGATTGACAATATTAAGGGTTGTTAAGGTCTGGAACTCAGTTACACTGCTTGTGAGAAGTCAAAATGGAATGGTACTTTGGAAAAATAGTTTAGCAGTGTCTATTAACTTACTTGTACTTACCCTATGAGCTAGCAATTCTCCTCCTAGGTTTTTACTCAAGAAAACTGAAATCATATAGCCACACTAAGACGTGTAGGCAATATTCATAGTACTTTATTCCTATGAGTCAAAAACTGGAAAAAACCCAATATTCATCAGCTGGAGAAGGAATAAACAAACTACTGTATCGCCATACAACTGAACACTGTAACAGAAATTGAAAACACGAACTTCCAAAACATCATGATAAGTGAAAGAAAACAGACACAACTACTACAAGACTCCAATTATATAAACTTCTAGAAAGGCAAATTACAGCGATAGAAAGAACATCAGTGATCATCAGAAGCCAGGAGGGAGGTGGGAAAAGAGTGACTGCAAAGGGGTGTGAGGAAACTTTGGGGATGATGAAATGTTCTATATCAGCACTGTGGTGGTGGCTACATGCCTATACACATTTGCCAAAAATCACAAAATTTACATTAACAACTGGTGAGTTTCATTATATGTAAATTACATCTCAATAAAGCTAATCTCCAAAGAGGAGGAAAGTAAATGACAATGAAATACCATTTCACAGCCATCAGCATGGGGGGAAAAATAGAAAAGAAACCCAACAATACTAAAAGCCGACAAAGAGCTGGTGAGATGGGCAATCCACTCTTAAACATGACCAGTGGGGAAAAGACTGGTAAAACATTTTGGAGAATGAAAGATGTACATAACTTAAAATCAACAATTTTATTTTCAGTTATGTCGAGAAACCCTTACCTTTATGACTTAGGAGACAGATACAATTTTATTTCTACCAGCACTTTTGTCAAAAGCAAAAAAAAGAAAAGAAAAAAAGAAAAAGAAAACCACCCAAATGTCATGAGGAGACTGTAAGTAAAGGGTGGCAGGCCATGCAGGAATCAACTATGCATCACAAACAACATTAGAGAGAAAAGCTGTGATAGGACACATACAGTATGCTTCTACTGGTTCCAGCTGAAAGACACGATTAGTTGCTACATACGTAAGGAGGAAGAGTATAAAGACGTGCATGGACACTAACAAACACTGAATTTGGAATTTTTTTTTTTAACCTTGGCTACAGGTCTTAAACCCAGGTCCACAGCTTTTATAACCTGTGCCTCAGTCACCTAAGTCACAGAGGGGCTTGAATTTAGGACTCTGACGACAACTTCTATCTAGGAGCCACTGGAAGGGGGATGTATGGAAAATGGCTATGCACCTGGTCATAAATTGGGTTAAGTTTCATTTCTTAAGCTGGGTGATTAGAACACTGAGGTTATTTGTATAATTAAAAAGAACTTCTTTTCAAAAGAAAAAGGACTTTGTTGAAAGTGGCACTGTACCCCCCTCCCCGACCAAGAAATGGCAGCAGTAACATCTGTTGACATTTTAAAGGTTGTCTTACTTAAAGCAATGATGAAAAATAATTACATGAAAGAAATGTTTTAGTTGTAATATTTTAAAAAAATTTGAATGTTTTACCTAATTGCTTCTTTATAGAGTCAGTAATTTATTCTAAAATAGCAATTTGGTAAACATAATGATCCAATTACAAGTTTTTCTCTTCACATTACTGACACAATGGCTTATAAATAAACAAAGAGTTCTGACTTAAGTGGTTTCAGGACTTCTCAGATACCAATGACATCATGGAAGAAATGAAATTATTTGTATTCTTTAAGAACTTCTAGTAGTCAATTAGCACTGTCAAGATGCCCTAGAGGAGATAGCTTCTAGAAACAAGTACAGGTTTTAAGTTCTGAGATATAAATTCTCCTATTCTAATGGCTCATAATCCAAAAAGCATACGACATTTATTTCCAGAATAATAAACTGAGTTTTAGGATTTTTAGTCTTTGTTTCCTTAACTTAATAAAAAGAGACAAAATAGAAGCATGGAAAAATATACTAATTCGCTGAGGCATACTATGCCACTTTGTGAGATTATTTTTAACATTTATCTTAAATTCTTATACATGTTCAAACAAACTACCTGTACATTGACATTAAAACACACACACTAGGGCATGCATGCCCTCATGGCCTAGTGGTCTAGTACACCCTGGGAGCAGTCTCACAAAAATCCCAAGGTCCTGGGTTCAAGACCTGGAATCAGGGGTGGGGGCCAACCTATATGAACAACTAAACAAAAGTAAAGTGTTTCTTCCTCCTTTCTCTTTCTACAAACAAAAAACATACGCATACTGGCATGCCCTGGTAGCTTAGTGGTTAAGTCCACAGCATCTGGCTGGTGGTGCCCACATGCATACTAATTAAGGACCTGGATTTGAGACACAGAGCTTGAGATAACGACTAAGATGAACTAAATAAAATAAATATATGCTTCCTCCTCCTCTCTCTTCAGGCCTACTTGCCTTCATTCCTGCTACACCTTTTCTTTAAAAATTAATAAATAAAAAATATACACAAATATTACTGACAAACTAAAAAGATGCTATAGAATTTTTCTAATATGTCACACTTAAGTATTTACCTACAGAACAAAAATTTTTAAAGAGCTAAGATACACTTGTTAACTTTTTGTTTTTGAAGAGTATTTTATCAACGCAAGGTACAAAGTCAGAAAAACAATCAATTGCTAAAGCATTTTAAACCAAAGGGCAAACTCAACAGAAGCAAGGATTAAAAATTTAAGAAAAGGATTGAATCTAAAGAAGTTACTGATATTTACCTCTAATTTACATAAGAATCCACTTATGGTCAAGATGGTGACCTGGTAGGAGAGGGACTCACATCCTCCCAACAGAGCAACTAGGAATTCACCTATTTTCCAGAAACAAACAGTGAGGAAAGGCAGGCAGAGAGACTGTATAGAGACACAGCAGCAATCACAACAACAAAGGGTAGGCGAAAATATCCAGGTTCAGAGCTACACCAGACTTGGACTCAGGATTCCAGCCGTGGTGGAGAGGGTGGAATTGCGTTAAGAACCAGATTTCCCAGGATTTTCGAAAGAAGAGGAGAGCCCGCCCAGTGGGACAGGATTTGTAGCCAAGGGAGATGGTCTGAGCACAGGGAGGAAGAGGCATCAGTGCCCCAATGGTTTGAATGGGAGGCCCAGTGAGAAAATTACTGGAGGGCAGCTGCAGAGTTTGCAGATCCTCACCCCATTGCCCCAGAGCTGCAGGACCCGCCCATCGGAAACACTGCCCTCAGGCTTAAGGAAAGAAGAGAAACCATCAATGCTACTCACTAGTGCCACTTTGTGGGTGAAGGTGAAACTGCAGCCTGATTTCTGACAGGGCTAATACCAAGGTGGTCACTGAGATTAGGAGCGGGGAAATCGGGGAGAGACTCTGTATCTCCCACACAAACTCCAATCCCATAGACTGAACTTTCGGGCAGCAATAGAGGGCCCACATAAGAAATTCAACAATTTCAATCAGTGGTGACACCACAAAATGCAAGAATCCCAGTGTTCAAACCAAGATCCAGGCTTACTGGGTGCAAGTCAATACCCTACACGAGGCCATCACTGCAGGAAAACCTAATCCACAGAAACATAAACAAAATGCCAAACAGCAAAGTACACATGAAATGATGGATCTGATCAAAAACCTGAGGAAAATCTGAGCGCAACAGACGTCAGCAAGCTACCTGAGGATGAATTTAGGGCAGAAGTGATAAACATACTCATGGAAATTAAGAAAACAATAGTGGAAAACAGAACAACAAAAAAGAGAGAAGAAATTAATAGATCAAAACAGATGTTAAAGAAATAAAGAACACAATAGCTGACCAAAAGAACTTGAGAGAGGGACTCAAGAATAGGATGGATGAAACCTCCAAAAGAATCAGTGAGCTAGAAGATAGGGCAGAGGAATGCACCAAGCAAACCAGCAAAGACAAAAGAATACAAAGAAATGAAGACAGCATTAGAGACTAGGATAGTATCAAAAGAAACAACTTTAGCATTATAGAGGTCCCAGAGCAAGAAGAGAGGGAAAAGGGGTCAGAAGCTTATTTGAAGAAATAATAGCTGAAAATTTCCCCAACCTGAAGAAAGCAAGCCTCCAGATCCAGGAGATTCAGAGTTCCTAATAAAAGACATCCAAGCAGACCTACATCTAGACACACTGTCATCAAAATGTCAAAAATACAAGATAAAGAATCTTGAAAGAATCCAGAGAAAAATGAATCACATACAAAGAAGTCCCCATAAGGCTGTCGGCAGATTTCTCAACTGAAACTCTACTGGCCAGGAGGGAGTGGTATGATATATCCAAAAGGGTGAAAGAAAAGGATTTCCAACCTAGGACATTATACCCTGCGAGATTATCAATCAAAACTAAAGGAATGAAAAAAGCTTTTCCAATAAGCAAAAGTTAAAGGAATTTATCACCACAAAACCAGTTCTACAAAAAATAGTGAAAAATGCTATCTATATAAAGTGTAAAGAAACCCCACTTAAAAATAGGTCTGTGAGACATATTCATCTATGCTCATTAGAGATATTGGTCTGTAATTTTCTTTCTTGGTGAAATGTCTTTGTCAGTTTTTGGTATCAGTGTGATTATGGCCTCATGGAGAGTGTTTGGGAGTGTTCTTCAATATTTTGAAAGAGTTTCAGTAGAACAGGTATTCATTCTTCAAAGGTTTCATGAAAGTACTGGAAAAGCCATCTGGGCTTTTATTTTTAGGAACACTTTTGATTACCTCTTCAATTTCTTTGCTTATGATAGTTCTGTGGGGCCTCTTTGAGAACATGGCATATATTATCCTATTTAAGATATGTCTATGATGTAGACTTCATTATCCCCATTTTATATATGAAAAAATAGAAGCTAAGAAATCTGCCTAATGTTATATAGTATACAAGTGTCAAAGTGAAGGTTCAAATTTATCTTTCATGCCCAAATCCTGTGTGCTTAATATTTTATCCTGTTTTACTGTCATTGCTATTGTTTTGTTTGGAAAAATAACACTATCCAAAAATTTTTGTATTTTACTTTTATCATGCTGAGTTTTTTCTTTTTAGTTACCTTATTCTGATATTATTGATAATTCCAATTTTTAACTTTTCTGAATTAAGGAATTGTGGTTCAAAAATACATTATGAATTTTTAAATATTCTACTATAGTCATTTTAAAGTTTGTTTTAGAAATAGCCAATATATTGTACTCTGCTGAGTTTCTTTTGAAATAAAGTATTTAATGTGATAATTTATGTTCTTTTCTTGGCCTAAAACAAAAATCAAAACAAAAATAAAGAGTAGAAAAGGAAACTAGAACTCTGGCGGTGGGTGTGGTATGAAATGCACACAGACTGAGTTGTGAATTTAATAGTATAAAAAGCATATAGCGATATGAATAATAAAATATACATAGTATATAGTATATAAACATATGTGTAATGACATTATAATAAATATCCATATGTTACCATATTGTTTACTTTTACCTGCTTTGAAATGTATGAAAATTTTAAGAAAGCTTATAAATAATTTCTGGGAAAAATTACACTTAGAATCTAAAACAGTTTTAAGTCAATTATTTTAGTTGTGTTAAGTGACATGATTTTGTTATGGAATAAACTAAAATCTTTACTGAAAATCCCAAAACTGGAATTTTTAATAAGTCTAAAAACTTTTCACAAAATTAAACAAATGTAATTTTAGAAAGAAAAAAGCCAGCAATGCTACTTATATAAAAAATTACAATTAAAGATTTTAAACTGACTATATAAAATACTTCCACTCTCTGTTAACCATGGTGTATAGAAAATGCAAAAATAAAAAATAATTCCTATAGAGCTAAGCACAATCTCTGCTCAAAAACACTCAAATAATGGAGAGACAAATACAGTCCTAAGGGGATCTCTATGTGCAAACACATAATTTTTCTATTTTACTGATAAGCATTTTACGTAGATGTATGTTTGAGAGTGTTTTACTGTTCCAGAACAGATACCCAGACATAGAATTGCTGCACACAAAGATAAAAGCAATATAAAACTGTAATAGATATCAAGTTGTTCTTCAAGGTGGCAGTGTATGAAAGATCTATTTTCCCATATTCTTGTCAACACTTTAATAGTGACCAGTTTAAAAACTTTCTTTGCTAAGTTGATGGATGAAATTTTAATTTGCATTTCATTACAATCATGCACAGTATCTGCAAGGGACTGGATCCAGAACCACCACAGATACCCAAATCTGCTGATTTTCAAGTCCTTTGTATAAACTGGTATAGTATGTGCATATAATGTATGCACACCCTCCCATATCTTTAAATGAATTCTAGAGTACTTATAATATCTAATACAGTGTAAAAATCATGTAAATAGTTGTTATATTGTATTGTTTAGGGATTAAATACAAGGAAAAAGAAGTCTGAACACGTTAAGTACAGACTCAATCATCATAGGCCTAATTACATAGTTTGTGTATTTTCAATCTGCAGTTGACTGAATCCACAGATGAGGACTCCATATATGGAAGCCTAACTGAACTGGTAAAGTTGAACACATCTTTTTTGCAATCTACAGATCTTCTTTTTCTGTTGTTTTTATTACCTTACCAAGCAAGCTGTGTATGAAAACAAAATCTCAATCAAGTGGACAATAAAAATTTTGTGAATTTAGACATTCAAAATGTCTGTTCTCAAGGAATTCATATTAGAGCTAAAAATACTTGAAAATTTCACATATAAAAATAAAAGTATAAGAAAGTTCATGACACCCAAAGAAAAACAGAAATAAAAAGGACTATAAAATTTGAGGAGGAAAACACAGGATGGGACTCAAGTTGTGACTTCACAAAAGATTAGGGTCTTTCTTGGAATCTGTAAGTCATGGAAGATTTTGGGGTCGGGGGGAAACAGAGATCATTTTAAATGCAGTGTAGCTCCTTTAGTGTATACTTTGGTTACTAGCCATTTTTATTTCCACTTCTAAGAACTACTATTCATATACTTTGCCTATTTTTCTACTGGGTCTCTTTCTTACTGTTTTGTAAGGGTTCTTACATTTTTGGTTATTTTTCTTTAGTTTGTTATACATGATAAAATTTTTTTCTTAGCTTAGCATGTTTCTATTTTAGGCTTGTTCCTGGTGAGTTTTATTATGAGGAGTGCTTACTTTTCACAAAGAGAATTATTATTTGATTCTAAGAAAGTATCAGATTTGTAAAAGCTATTTTATCAGCTCAAAAAAAACACCTAGTTTACCCAGTTGTAGATAAAACATCATGGTCCACTAATGTTGAGAATATGGGAACACAAAAGATTTAATGACCAAATACTCTGAATTTAGATACTACTGTACAACCCATACCAGAAACAATAATCTGTGCACTATTATAAAATCTAATGCTGAAGTTCACCTCACTCACCCACAGATTTATCTGCCATGCCTACATCTCTGGATGTCCAACGACAAAATCCACAGGCCAGGTAATAGGCTTTCTTCATGGTGGTCTTGGCTGGGTCATCTGGAAGCTGTGTGGAAATACTTGTTGCCCGCGTGGAGAGGGTGTGCATGCAACCAGGACAGTCAAAGCAGTTGGCGCATCTATAATAAACAAAGAACCATTCATTTATTCAGCAAGTATTTATTAAGCACCTACTATGTACCAGACATTGTAGGTGGTAGGAATTCACAGGAGAAATACAAGGGAGAAATGTCTCTCAAGTAAAAAGATACAAAAAGAAAGTATTCCTGAGGGACACTTAGAAACTTTGTTTTAAATCTTTAACAGTACCATATGTTCATTATTTTTAAAAAAATGCAATCATCACCAAAGTTCCTGAAGAATTGGAGTTTATCCCAATCCTACTCCACAGATGGAATCAATGATAATAGTTTTAAGTTAACTATTTCGGACTCTTTATGCTTGTATAGAGCACAACGATTTCTGAGGAAAAGAAAAATGTCAGCTTTGGAGAGGACAGACTACACAATGGGAGACTGAAAGGTGACAATTCAATAAGCTGCAAAATGAGGTTTGAAAAATAATTTCTTGTTTGTTGTGCCAGAGCTCTGAAACAGAGAGCAAACAATGCTATCAAACTGAAACGGTTCAGAGACAGTGAGTTTTCAGGGCTCTGTTTTCTCCCTAGGCACTACTCTTTCCAAAGCTCAGCCAACATTTCTCCTTCAGGTGCCCCTATTCCTTGTTACTTTTAACTTTCTCACCACCTAAGATTATCAAGATTTCACCTCCAGTTCTAGACTTGCAGTGAAGTGCCACTCCATTAACTCCAACTATCTGCAATATATGACATCTGGATAACATCCTCAAATAAGGATAGTAACAGTACTCATCTCACTGCACACTTTGAGGATTGAGTGATACACAATTAATGTGTGACCAGCATACAAAACAATGTCTAGCTTATCAGGAACAATTTCTTGGGGACAGAAAGGACAAACTACAGTGGTCCACATCCATGGAGATCTAGGAATGAACTAGTAGCAAAGGACTTTCACACCAAGCTAAAAATCAAATGGTGCCCTGTAACAGTGAGCACACCTACTATACAGATCTTGATTTTCTACACCATTTCTCCAACAAAACTGTAATAAAATGACTAACTCTAGGACTGAGACAAAACATACAGGATGAGCTTAGAACAGTTTATAATGCCATAATGTAAGAAAGTGCTCAAATGAAGAAATCCCCTTCCCTCAGGAAGGAGGTATGTTAAAGGGATACAGGATTTTTTGAGCAAAAAATAAAGAAATACTGGATTATCACCTAAAGTATTAAATATTAATCAGTCTATACTGCTTTAATATAAAATAATTATATTAATGTACGGAAGAAAATACTTTCATGCAAAAGAATTCCAAATAATTTATGTAGCTAGTCTTTGAGGTAGAACATAGCTCTTTATTTTAACATGTGAATTGTGACAGTGATTTTCCTTTCAAAGAGTACAGTATGGAAAAGGTAGGGGAAAATGTAACTCTAAATGAGAGAAACTTGACAAACACTAAAGACAGGTAATCAAGGTTCAAACCTGGTAATCAAGACTAACAGCAACAGTGATGAATCACACTGATAGTACACACCCTTGATTGATGTGATGAGAGGTGCAGTTTACCTTTAAAGTCCCCCAAAGCACATTTCCTCAGCTGGTGAAAACATCAGACAAATTTCAATTGAGGGACAGTCTACAAAATACCTGAGCAGTATTACTCCAAGTTTTAAAGTCATCAAACCCAAGGGGAGTCCAAGAAAATGTTACAGTAAGAAGACATGAATATTAAATATAATAATGTGGGTACTCTAAATAGGTTCCTGGAACAGAAAAAAGGAGATCAGGAAAAAACTGAGGGAACCTGAACAAAATTTAGAATTTAATAATAATGTTGAAAATTTAAAAAAACCAAGGGACATTTCATGTTTGACAAAGATGGTGCTTTAAAAATGAAAACTAGCTAATTAAAAGAGCTGATTCGATGTTTTCTTATTAACCATTAAAAATAGCTGAAGAAAATAGAAAAACTGGATCCCAGTCTTACCTATTCTTTTTTAGTTTGGCTTCAGCTGATGGCATATTTTCTAAGCAACTGGGACAATAATGGGAGTCCACCTAGGAAGAAATAGGAAATCATAAAATCAGAGGAAAAGAAACTCAGTTTAGTTTTTGTATGTGTCTATGTCAAATAGTGAATTTTATAATATACTGCAGCAGAGGACAAGAATATAGTGATCTGGCAAAGAATAGATTATATTTCAACTTAGGGTTTATCCCTCAATCTTCTGTTTTTAATCACTCAGATTTTATCTAACCCTTCTAATTTTCCTCTCTGATCCTTCCTTCCAGTTCCTTTTCTTCAGGCTTTTATGTATTAGATGTGTTAAAAGTTGTCTATGTAAAAGAAAAACCTTTATTATAATCTAATAATAGATTATTAATTAAAATAACTCAATTTGTAAAGTTGTGATAAAATATCCATCTATTTCACTTTATTGAATAGCAGTAACTTGGCCACACTTAAACTAGAAGGGAGATTAAAAGTTTTCTTTTAAGTAATGTATGTTCACTGAAAAACAGCATAAATTAACATTTAAAATTTCTATGATAGCCAACCAATTAGATTTTTAAATGATAAACTCTGAAGTGCACAAGTCTTATTTAAACTAAAAGACCAAAGCACAAAATATAAATTCATTGTATTTTTTTAAGTTCTCAAAATTATCTGACAATTCTAGAACTCTAGATAGTTGCCTATGGAAAGACAGATTGACCTGAATGAACATAACTATGCTAGAAATGGACT
The DNA here is from genome assembly GCA_004363575.1 of Solenodon paradoxus. NCBI lineage: Eukaryota > Metazoa > Chordata > Mammalia > Eulipotyphla > Solenodontidae > Solenodon > Solenodon paradoxus. Next base: position 26,336 of record RJWH01003275.1, on the reverse strand, counting down.
TCTTTTTCATCATCTGTATAAACAGGACCATCTTGGAAAAGATTACTAAAGTTGCTGCTCAGTTAATTTCCAAGGAACATAAACTGTTGCATATTGCTAGCTTATATTTGTATGGACTCATCATAAAAGGCAAAATACAATTCATTCCTTCTTGTCTCTTTTCCAAATTATTCTTGCTCCTTCATGTGCTGCTCCAATCCCAAGCTCTCCATTAGAACTTTCTGGACAGTGCCAGTCCTTGTCAGCTTCCATTCTTCCTCTGATCTTAATGGCCTCCACTTCATAGGTATGTAGTAGTTTGCAAAAGATGTAATCACAGTTTGAATGTCTTAGCTGAAGTGATCCTTAGAGATCATGGAGACTGAGCTCCTTAGACACTACCAAATGAGAATATAATGTAATAAATTCTGGGGTAGAGCAGGTACAGATATCTAAAGGAGAAAGAACCTGCAAGGATAAGAAGGAAGGGAGTGCGTGAAAAGGAAAGAGAATTATAAACTCACAAAGGAAGTGTTACAGAAGAAGAAAAAAAAAAAAAAAAGAAAAGTCAATGTCATTTATGTGTAATGCGGCACTGATTTTTCTTGAATAATTTCACTGCTTTCCCCCAATTTTTTAATATTATGAAAAATGTCCTCAATAAAAGAATAATCATTTGTAATGTATAAAGTGGCTTACAGTATAGGGAATGTTTTAATATATGTTTTTAACAGTCCAGGGATAGTTTCTGGTCAGGCCACTGTGTTTCAAATCTTGGCCCTCCCTCCTACCCTCAACTGTCTGTTCCTTTACTTGTAAAAAAATTTTTTTTAAAAAAGTTATCTACGCCATTGGTTTGTAGGAAGATGAAAGATTATGCAAAGCACATACTTAAAGTACTGAATAGATGGTTTCTATTATTACTATCAGTTTTTCTGTCCTTTGACCATAATTCAATAGCAGGATTTCTCACTTTTAACCCCCAAGGCTTACTGAATGAAAAGCAAGATATGCCAAGTACTGCATAAATTCTGGGGTTCTAGTATTTGGTGATCTTTCTACGGTATAGGGTTTCTGAGCTCCAACCCCCACTTGCACTTGTGAAAGCACCACACCCTCAGGAGAAGCACCAAACATACATTTTGAGCTTCTAACAGGACAGACTCTAAGTATTTCTTAGAATTCCCCCAGCCCAACCTCTTCCCTACGGCTGACCTTGGCCTGAGCCAGGAAAGAGAATAAGACAGTCTGTAGAGGGTCCAGTTTCTGGACAAGTAGAGACAGAACTTCTAAGATGGGAGAAGCATGAAGGAAAATGCCAATGCACCCTCTTATCCTGGCCCCTCCGCGTACCAATCTGAAAAGAACGTACCCGACTCAAGGGGCCTGAACTACGCACCCCCACGCCTCCTTCCAACCCACCCTACTATCACCCCCCAACCCAAGGAGACAGCCAGGGTCAGCAAAATCAAGTCTGTCCAATTACAGGGAGCTCTAAAAGCAGGTATCTGCTAAACCCCACCCAGGGCCGCACCTCTTTCTCAAGTAACAAATAACAAATAATAAACAAATTAAACCGTAGATAAATCTGAGTGACGGAAAACATACCCAATGAACAAGCTAAGAGATGTGACTACCCGCCTCTAACCGGCGGAACTTCCCCGATGGCCTGGGTGACAAGGATGAACGGCTGTCCCCACCCACCCCTCCGCTTGGGACAACTGCATTACCTCGTGAGACACACATTCCAGTGACCGAAGCTCGCTGCAATAGCGGCAGAAGTAAAGCTGCGAGAGCGGAGCCCGAACCTTCTTTTCTCCCTGGACTAAGTAGAGAACCCGCTCCGATTGCAGCAAGGACGCCATTTTGGAGAGGGAGGAGTCAACGGCGCTCTCGCGGCGTCACGTGACCCGGGAGACAGCGCTTTTCACCGCCCAGCTTACGTCTTTCAACGTAGTCCTGTCGTAAAGTTTCCGACCGAGCAGTTTTGCGCCCGCGAAAATCGAAGTGCGCAGGCGTAGCTGGTCTCCGCGGTTTCTCCGGTCACCCCTACCCCCGCCCCCTCGTCCCCCACCCAATGAAGCACCATTCTCCAGGGCAGACCTCCGATCTGTGTGTCAAGTACGGAATAGCAGCCCAATTCCAGGCTGGCTCAATACTTTCCTTTACTTCCAGAACAAAAGGAGGCTCTTTTGTTTTATTTACTGCCTCTCCTGCTCCCTCCTTCCTGGCATCCGGAAGCTAGATTGTGGGTCTCAGGGACAGAGTTACTAGAGAACTAGAAGTCTAAGTCATACCAGCACTTTATTCTGACGCTGTTGCCACTGTTGGAGAGGAATCTAATCTGCTACCCTTCTGAGTCTATACAGCTGGAAAACGATGAGACACAAGCGAGATTAGCAAGGGAAAGATAATTAGGTGTGTGCAAAGGAAGCCCATACACAGAATGATGGAATTTATCACCTGGTCATTTGGTGATGTAGTCTCTAGAAAAGGGGCAATAAATTTAAGAGGGAAAAACAGAGCACAGAGCTTTGTAATTAAAGAAGAATTTTGCAGGGTTTATCAACATATGTATATAAACAGACCTAGCATAGCCCTAGTTTGGGTGAAAGATCTGTTTTTCACCTCCAGATCCTCCACACAGATTTATTTCTTGATTTTTAGGGGGATAGATAATTAGACAAAACCATCATTCTTGGATTTTCTCAGTTTCTTACAAAATACTCTGCATGCCACTTAGGCAATCCTAGTGTAGAGTCTGTTTGTCCCCAACATCATTGACTGTAGGAAACTAACAGAAATTAATGCGTTTGAAATTTTTTAGACTATGAGCTACTCTACTCAAAGAAAGCCTTATCTAATTCATTCATTTCCAGGCTTTGATTAGTAGCATTAGTGCCACATCTGTATTGTGGTCATGTAATAAGTATTGGTTAATGAAGGAAAGAAATCTTGAAAGAACACCCTTGCTTAGTGTCATTAATTTTCGAATGCATAAACCAAGGCTTAGATTAGATATGTAAAATGACCACTTAATCTAGCAGAGACAGAAGCCAGTGTTACCTGGCACTAGTTCTGTGCTTTTCTCCTTGTACAAGTACTGTCTGACATTAGAGTAGGTGATTGGGAAGAAAGGGAACTGAATAAAAAATATTAGTTAATCTTTACTGAGCACTCTAGAACTTTGCATGCATTGTCTCATTTAATTCTCACAAAAATTCCAAAAGACAGGTATTATCATTATTTCTATTTTATAGCTCAGGACACTGAAGCTCTATATAGCTTCATAAACAGCAACAGAACACTGTTCTGTCTGATTACAGACCTTGGATGCATTATTTCTGTACATACTGCCTCCAGCATATTTCCCCCCCTCCAACTTTATTGAGGTGAAATCAACTATTAAAAGTTGTATATATTCAAGATATAAATCTTGATGGTTTGTTAGATATTGTGAAACAGCACAGTCAGATAAATAAAATATTCATCACTTCATATAGTTACCATTTTCTTTTTTCTGTAGCGAGAACACTTTCGTTCTGCCCTTTTAGCAAATTTCAGATACATTGCCCAGTATTGTTAACTATAGTTGCATTGTTGTACATTAGCTCTCCAGAACTTTCTCATCTTGCATTCCTGAAACTTTGCACCCTTTGACCACCAACATTTCTCCATTTCTTCCTTGCCCTGGCCTTTGATCACCACTGTTCTCTGTTTAGTTGAGTCTAACTATTTTAGGTTCCACATGTAAGTGAGATCAACAGTATTTGTTTTTCAGTTAGCATAATGTCCTCCAGGCTCATCCTTATTGCAGAACATGGCAGGATTTCCAAAAGCTGAATAACATTCCTTTAAGCATATATGTGTGTAATCATGTTTTAAAATCTATTTGTCCTCATTAAGGTTGTTCCCATCTTGGTTATTCTAAATAGTATTGTAATTATCATTCTATTCAAGATCCTGAATTTGTTTCCTTTGTATATATACTTAGGAGTTGGAGTGCTGGATCATAAGGTAGTTCTATTTTTAATTTTGGAACAGCCTCCATAGTGGCTGTACCAGTTTACATTCCCACCAACAGCATATAGGGTTATTTCTCCACATCCTTACCAAATCTTACTATCTTTGGTCTTTCTGACCATAACCATTCTAGCAGGTATGCGTTATTATCTTATTGTGGTTTTGATTTGTGATATTGAGCACCTTTTCATTTACCTGGTGGTTATGTATTTATTTTTGTTTGAGAAATATCTTTTTATGTCCTTTGCCCATTTTCTTTGTTTTTGTTTTTGTTTTTGTTTTTTTTTGTAAAGGAAAGGTGCAGTTAGGAATGAAGGTGAATAGGCAGTCAGGCCGGAAGAGAGATAGAAGGAAGAAGTATTTTATTTTATTTTTTATTTAGTTGTTCATACTGGTTGTTTCCTCCTGGATCTGTTACACTGGTTGTTTCCTTCTGGACCTGGGACTTGAACCCAGGGATATGTGGCTTGCTTCTTTGGAGGCGATTGACCTAACTGCTGCTCCACCAGGTCATGCCCTTCACCCGTTTTTAAATTCTTCTTTATTCTTTATTTTGTTGCTATTGAATTATGAGATCCTTATATGTTGTGGGTATTAACCCCTTATCAATTATATAATTTCCAAATATTTTTCCTTTAAGAAAAGGTTTTCTTTGCTGTGCACGTTTTTAGCTTGATGCATTCCCATTGTCCATTTTTGCTTTTGTTTCCTCTGCTTTTGGAATCATATCCAAGAAATTATTGCCCAAACCAATGTCAGGAAACTTTTCTCTCATGTTTACTTCTGGTAGTTTTACAGTTTCAGGTATTATGTTTAAGTCTTTAACCCAATTTGAGTTGAGGTGCGAGATAAAGGTCCTATTTCATTCTTTTGCATGTAAAGTTTAGTTGTTTACTTGAAATCTTTCTTATATTTGAACATAGACATTTATTACCATAAGCTTCCCTCTTAGTGTTGCCTTTTCTGTATCATAGATTTTGGTATGTTGTGTTCATTTGTCTTGAATTACTTTTTAAATTTTTTTTTATTTCTTTTTTGATCTGATGGTTGTTCAGGAGAGTATTGTTCACTTTCCACGTATTTCTGAATTTCCCCATTTTCTTGTTCTTACTTAATTCTAATTTGTCTTTGAGAGAGGAGGAAGAAGAACGTATTTATTTATTTTGTTGTTCATTTTGATTGTTACCCCATGTCTAGGTCGTGAACCCATGTTCTTGGGTTGCATATGGCCAGAGTCACAGCCGTGGACTTAATGCCTGAGCCACTCAGGTGTGCCGAAATCTACTTTCATTCCCATTTGGTTGGAAAAGATAATTGGAATGATTTGATCTTAAATTTGTTAAGACTTCTTTTGTAGACTAACATGTGTTCTGTCCTGGAAGAAGATCCATGAGTGCTTGAGAAGAATATGTATTATTCTGCTATTGTGTGGAATGTTTTGTTAATGTCTGTTAGGTTCATTTGGCCGATAGTGTTGTTCAAATAAACTATTCCTTTATTGAATTTATGTCTGGATGGTCTATGTATTATTGTAAGTGGGGTTTTGAAGTCCTTCGCTACTATTGTATTGCTGTCAATTTCTACCTTCAGATTTTTCCGTGTTTGCTTTTTATACATAGGTGCTTTTTTCAGTTTTTTCTAATATGATGTTAATAATGTCTAATATTTATATAGTGCATTTTTTATACTGTTTTATACTTTCAGCTGTACTGTCTCACAAATTATCTCATATTTTGACAACTTATATCTAACAGTCATTAAATTATGTTTACTCTGACCTCTTATTCACTTAGTAATTCCCTGTTACTGCTTTAGTTTCATAAGAGGACTCTGCTTTTAGAAAAAAAAATGTATTAGTAGCCAACTGCTCTGCAGTTATTTCTTTATGATCATAAACTCTTTGGCCTTATGGCTCATACCTGGTCTTTGAGTTTACATCACTTTTACTGGACTAATTTCTCCTGATAAAATCAATTCTTGGAGCCTGTAGGTATCGAGAGGCTGTGGACTTAACCTGACTCCATATGAAACAGATGCTTTTTGGAGGATTAATTTTGAAATGTTCAATTCAGTGGAAAATTACTTGGTCTCTATTGTGTGCCAGATAATGGGGAGGGAACTAGAGATAAATGACACCATTCCTGCCCTTAGAGAGTTCAGACTCTAGCCTCTGGTGCAGTATTTGCGGAGAATGATCCTGTATTGCCTACAAAAAAATTACTTGAAGGGTTTATTATAAATGCAGATTCTATACATTTACCAAGACCAAAATTAGAAATTTTGTCATGGAGCATCAAAATCTAAATCTAAAGCAAGAGTCCAATTTTATATCCATTAAATTAGAGAACCACTGTTTTTTTTGTTGTTGTTGTTGTTGTTGTTTTAATAATCACATGTTTAGTTTTCTGTTTTTCACCCCTGGGACTGAGCTGGTAGGTTTTGTCTCTGCTGCCTTTTGTCCATTTCCTAACAAGATATCAGAGATTTTCTGCCTAACATACCATGGAATATGGGAGGTCTTCCTGTGCCAATAAACTAAGATACTCTGCCTCTAACTTGCTCTCTTTAGGGAGTCTGGATTTTATTGTCTATAATTCCAGTTTCACAGACCCCTACCTATCAGACTCTGAAATATAGACTTGACTTAGGAAATCTGTGTTCCAGTGTCAACTCCAATCTCCAGGTTCCTCCCAAGTCTTTTTACTTTTAATTATTTCATTACTACTGAATACATTCTTGGGATACTGCTAGGAATCCACTCAGTAGATCTGGAAGTGTGAGAGTTTACATTCTCTGGGACAATCTTTGACCAATATAGGGTGGGAGCCCATGAGTCAATGCCCTCCTCTCCCAGATACTCTCCATGAGGTCCTTCAGGGTTCCAGCAGGGTAGAGCCCTAGTTGCATACAGTGGTGACCAGTTTGATAATGTCCCTTTGTTTTCACTTTCTTCTAAATATTTGATTCTTATCAACTCCCATGATGACTCCGGTTTACTGGAATCATTTCCCGGCCTTCAAGCTCTCATTTTAGTTTCTTCTTTCTAGGGTGAGCTGAGGCTAAAACAGAGACCCAAAAGTTGAACTGTCAGATCAACTGGTAACCATGATTAATAATTATGGGCAATCAGCCCTTGTGAAAAACCAGAACAATTTACATTCTCACAGTAAGTCTCTGAGACTTCCATTTCTCTTTGCTTTTGCCAGTATGGAATATCATCAAACCTTGGTGAATAGTTTTTGCATTTTCTAGTTTTGTAAGCTTGAAAAAGCCATTTTTGCCCCTGCATCATGTCCCATAACATAAAATGGGAAGTATGATTCTCGACTTGGTAAAGATAAAGAATCATCATGCCTGTGAAGTCATTTTGTAAGTTATGAAATGCTAGATAAATGTAAGAAATGGTCTGTAATTTTCCCAAGTATGGAAAGCTCAATGGTTTTTTAAAACAATTTCTCTAAAGAGTCCTTCAGAGTAAATTTACAAAAACAACTGAAAAAGCTGAGTGAATCAGGCTTCGGTCCAGTGAGGTCTTGTGGAGAGAGCCTGAGTTTGGGTCCCCACATCAAAGACTCAAGTCTTCTATAGCCTGGGCATCCCAGAGAACTGCTCTGACCAGTGCAGGCCATCTGACAGGGCAATCCTCCATGTTTTGATTTCCTGCCTGAGAGCTGCATTAATCCCGGGTTTTGTTTGTTGAATCAGCAGAATCATCTAAAAGCCATGGTAAGTGAACAGAGCAGGAAGGGTAAAAAGCCAATATTTCATCAACACCCATACTGACCCCTCGGAGGACCCCTGACCAAGAAATGTGGAGGTAAATTCTGGCTAAAATTCATGTCTCAAGTGTAAAGGTGGCGAAGGTCTGCAGGGATGCCTTCATTATGAGAAACCTATCTGCAGAATTTTTTTTTTTTTATAGAATTTCTTAGCTTTTCCTATATGCCTGTCTCTCCTGCAGTAGTTATGCCCTTACTCTCACTTTGCTATCCTAAACAAAACCTGGGGATGTCCTGAGTGACACTTTCCTTTCAATTCCACCTCCTGAATAGATCTAACACCAATTTGTCTTTATTCTTATGATCACTGCCTTAATTAAAAAATTTTCCAATTTTCCTCCTGAACCTACTGAAGCTTCCCAGCTGCTACTCAAGTTTACTCTCTATATTGAGCCAGAGTTGTGTTTCCAAAAGCCATAGCTTGTTCTTGGTTTCCTTTTTCTTGCTGTTCAGCTTCTCTCAGTGACTCTCCATCACCCACAAGACAACCTTCCGAATTCTTGGGATAATCTATTAAGTTCAGGCTCTGGACCTGCCCACCTCTTCAGTCTCATCTTCTAAACACCTTCCCCTGGCCCTCGACTAATTCTTGCTGGTCCACTAAAAAGAATATGCAGTATCCTTTTATGCCTTCAGTTCCCTCAGCCAGCAACAACCTTTATGTGCTTTCTAGCTCAAGGTTAATGTCCTCTGCAAAGATGGAGTTGATCTTATTTGCCTTTGTCTCACAACTGTGCCTGTCCTCTTGGAGTCATTTGCCCACTGCATTGACTTAATTAAAAGAAAATTTTTTTCCTTTCCATACCATGGACTGGAGAAGGGCTTGGTTCAGGGTAGGTATTCAGTAGATTTTGTCTCATGAGTCTTACATCTGGCATTATTTATTACATGCACACCTTGCTAAATCTGCTGACATTATCTGATCAGTATCATTTGTAGGTTACCTTATATAAAAACATTCTACAAGGCAGGTACTATAATTATTAACCCAGTTTTACAGGTAAAGAAAGACTCAGAGAGGTTTATGTAATTTGCCCAAGGTCACACCAATAGAAAGTGGATGAATTGAGGTTAGCTAACTTCCTAACCTACTATTATAGCTCATGGGTTAGCAAACGTTTTCTGATAAAAAGGCCATATAGTAAATATTTTACTCTGTAGGTCAAGAGGCAAAAATCAAGGGTGTTCTGAGCTGCATAATGAAAGAAAACTTCTGTCCCATCCATCTGGATTTCTCATTGAGGGTAAATGTATTCTGCCTCAAGTTGGAGACATTTTCCCAGCAAAGAGGGAGAAAGGCCAGTGAGGGTGTGAAAAACGACAGGCAGAAGAAAGAGAGGGCACTATATGGTCAGTTTAACTTTCTTCCCAAGATCTGGGCACTACACTCCTTTCAAGAGACACTGATCATCTCGGATGGGCAGACTGAATTTTCCACTACTTGACGACTGGCAGTCACCAATTGCAGAATGCCATATGTGGGTAGCACGCTAGTGTGGGCCCTGGGCAGCATAAAGCCACAAGCACTCATCAAAGAGAAGGGAAGAGAGAGAAAGGAATGGAGGAGGACACCTGACTTGGTATGAGGGTCACAGTACCAGCCTGTTTCAGTGATGCTTGCAGGTTTTACAAATACAGGCAGAGGCCATGGACTGGTACTTGCTGTGGTCTCCTGGTACACGACCGGATGTTTCGAATCCTTGCATATGCGGAAGATGGCAGTTCAATCTCTGTTTTTCAGAGGGAGAAGGAGAAAACAGGGTCCAGAGAGTCAAAGGAACATATGAACCTCCTCATTCAATATTCTGTTTTCTAATTCCATAAATGCAGCTCCCCTCTTTACAACACATCAGTGAATGCATAGGTCCACCACTGGATGTGAAGCAGGGGCTCTTTTTCACACTTAAAAGGAAGAGAAAGCAAATGCAAGAGAGTGTGGGAGACTTATGGATATCCTATTCAATTTTGCCCTGGAAGTTTGCTGGATTTACAGCTTTCCCATTTGAGCACATGAGTTTCTTGTACCTAGCATGCTTTCCCCTTGGCTTCAACAGGCTCAAGTTGAACCAAAGCTTGGTTCCTATCTCTGTGCTTAGTAAACCAACTGGAAGTTAATGTGGATTCTGGGAAATCATGGAGCAATTCCTATGTGTTCTACTGATGATGCAGAGATGTGACTTGGGGGCCCTCCTGTTGGCTGGAGGATGCACAGGGTGCCCTTAAACCACTCAGTCTGCTGCTGCTGCTTGTTTGATTGCTGCTAATGCTTAAGTCAATCCTTTGGTCCTGGCAGTGATGACTAACACGAGATGGCTAATGGTCATGCACAGTTCCACTCATGTCCTCCTGATGTTTGCATACTCACCCCTGGGAACGCACCACTGATTCAAAAGACCATAACTCTCGGGTAAAATCGTGGAACAGTAGAACCAGGTGTGATCCCAGAGACCAAGAAGTCGTCTCTGCTTATTTCAGAGACGGAACTGAAGTCTGGAGAAGGGAAGAAACTTGCCCAGGGACCCAGAGGAGGTTGTGGGTGAAGTTGGGATTGAGGGCAGGTCTTCATTCCGTGGGTCCCCATCCCTACACTTGGCTGGACTTCCATCTCTCCACAATGCAGCCCCAAGCCTTGCTTCGAAGAGACCACCAAGGTATTGATTGTTGAGCTGAATAAAGCAGAGCAGACATAGAGCTATTTGTTAAGCAGATGAATACTCTATTCAACCCTCTGAAACTTTATGGCAGATAGAAGCTGATGACTAATTTGTAACTCTCGATCTTTAAGCAATTAATTCTTTTAGAGAGCGAAGGAGGAAATGGGGAAAGAGAGGCAGATAACAGTTTAAAATAGGATGGTCTGGCAAGAAGATAAGCTTTGAGCAAAAATTGAAAGGAGGTAGGTAAAGGAGTAGATGGTTGTCTGTGAAAGAGCCTTCCAAGCAGAGGCTGAACAGTATCTAAAGTCTAACCGAGGAACAGAAAAGAGACTGTAGGATCCTAAAGGAGTGAGCAAGGGGAGAGGTATGGCAGATGAGTCCCAGATGTAGCGGGGAGTGAGGCACATGTAGGATCTTGAAGGATGTCTTAAGGATGTTAAATTTTGCTCTGAAGGAAGTGGAGCCATTGCAGGATTTTTTCTTGAGTAGTGACATTACCTAACTTAAGTTTAGCAAGAGTCATCCTGGATACAGTTGGGGAATGGACTGCAGGACCCAAGGATAGAAGCAGGGGGTCAGTTCAGAGGTTATGGCAATGAGCCAGGAAAAAAGGGACAGCACCATGGACCAGAGAGTCTAACCATATTTTGAAGGCAGGCATAGGGAATTTCCCAATGCCCAACTCTGGGAAGTCACATACATAGACTAACGTGTGAAGGGGAGTTTGGAGTCATACCTCGGGGAGGCTCCTGCTGTGTCAGGGTATAATGCCTCTTGTGGTTTGGTTGAGTCAGTCACGGGGTGTTTATTTCTTTAAAAATCGTCAAGACTATTTCTTTTCCTTGAGGTCAACATGAAAGCATCATGGAACATCAGATGTTTTGATATTTAAATGAAGGGGGAAAAGCTAAATTGTTCAGTCTCTAGTTTACTTTGTTCCAAATCACAAAGCCTGATGATTACCACACAGGAAAGCATATTTCACAAGAGGTCCAGAGAAAGAGCCAGTCAGTTGCTCAACACATTAATCAGGCCATCAGAACTCCAGCTCTGTGATGAAACATTGATGCAGGAGAACCCAGCCCTTTGGAATGGTGCCAAGGGCTCTGCTAAACAAGGCGTGCCATGTGCTGTGAAGGTATCGTGCATCCATAAAAGTTCAAGAGGCTAGAGCATGCACATGGTAAGTTGCTGTCAAAGTATTTGTTATTAGGCCAGCGTTTAGTCCCCTCATCTACAAGTGAGAAAATAGGTTCAGAGACAGGAAATGGCCTGTCTGAAGTGACACTGGTCCGCCAGCTTACTTAAGGGGCACTAGTTGATTTCCTTTATTGATTAGGATTTCCAGCATTGCCCAGTTTCCCATCTGTGCCTGTTGGGTGCCTCATCTACTTCATTTCTGAGAAGCCCTTTCAGATTTTGAGCTGTCAGTATCTCCTCTGAGAATCTGTCTCCCCTGACAGGGAAGCTCAGTGGAATATTTTGTTCTTTTTGAGCGCCTGTAGAAGCCAACCTGCAGACTGACCCTCAGGAGTATCCATACCTGCTACCCACTTCCACATCGCACCAGGGTTGGAGTGTGAGTCCAACAGAATACAGCAGAAGTGGTGGTATGACACTTCTGAGAGCACGTCACAGAAGTCTGTGGTGTGTTGTTGAAAGTTCTCTTGCTCACGTGTGTGAGCACATGTGTACGCACAGACTTCCTCTTGGATCACTTGTTTGGGAAAAGCAAGCTGTCATTTGTAAGTAGCTCTGTGGAAAGGCCCATGTGGCAGGTAACTTAAGCCTCTGGTCAGCACCCAGTGAATGCTGAGACCCGCTGACAACATGGGAGCTTGCAAGTGGATTCTCCAGCTCCAGTCAAGTGTGGAGATGACAACAGATCCAGATGGCAGCCCGACTGTAATCTTCTGGGAGACCCTGAGTGGCAACCACCTGGCTAAGTTTTTGGATACTTTATTACACAGCAATAGCAAGCTCATACAGCCACTCTCCCTTGTTGCCACCATGACAGCTAGGCTCTGTTGCACTGTACCCTTGTATTTTTGTCTTGATACCTTCCACCATCCTTGCCTTGTGCACTCCCCGTGTATCCTCATCCCTGTCTGTCTTCTTTAAGGCCAAACCCACATGTTCTCAAACTACAGAGTCACTCAATACCAAGAGGAGGCAGATGGTAGGCTTAGAATTTGAGAAAAGTTTAATAAAGGGTTTTGAAAAGGTGTATGTGGGGCAATCACAATTAATATTGCCATACCATAAGGCTAGTAAAGGTGGGATGCTGAATATGGCCTGAGACCTGGAGAGATAAGTGGAGAAGATCTTACTGGAACCTGGGGACAGAGGGAGCTGTGTGAAGTTAGTTCTCTGACAGGAACTAGATCTTTGGGTCCAGGACAGAGCTGGCAATTTCCTAGCACGGAGAGTAGAATGCAAACTATCTCAGCTTCTGCTGGTGCTTCCTTCTTGGCTGAACCCAGTAGGAAGCTGGACATAAAGTGAACCTATCTCAGAAGAAGGCTGTGGAATAAAGGTTTAAAAGTGGAAATCATGTTCTTGAAAGGTTCAGGAATGAGGAAATGATGCTGGAAAGAGAAGGCAGGTAACAAAATTGTGCTGATACCCGGATATCATAGTTGATGACTTTGTCCTGCCAAGAAACTCTGAGAAGGAATGCAGACACATGCCTGAAATTATTCCACCCAAGTGTGAAGGAGGTGAAGTATTTATACTCCTAAAGTCTTTGGTTGAGTGCGGCTCTTGGTAATGGGTGTTAATTCTTGGGTGCTTTTGGATTGCCAGGCTGGCATGCTGGCCTTCTGTGGGTCTGGGGAAAGGCCCTAGACACAAAGATGCAAACAGTGGCATCTTTGGAGAACTGAGAGGGGTTAGGGCCGAGGGATTGCAGGCAGGGCATTGCAGTGCCTGCTGTGGGGCCCACTGACATGGGCAGATGGGGTTCAGATGCACCCCCCTGAACAATGCAGGATGGAGAAGTGTCTGAAGGATGAATCTGGAGGGACAAATACAATAGGCATATTTAAAGTAAATGGTTACCAAAAGCTCTCAAATGTTTAGGTCTAAAATGCACTGTTTAGGTTTTAAAACAATCTTTTCTTTTGATTCTCACAATTACTGCTTTCAACAGTCATGCAGCTAGTTGTCTGATTGTGCATTTACTCAGGCAGGGGTTGCTCTATTTTGTAGAACAGAAAATAGAGGCACATGGGGAACTTAACTCAGTAAGAGTCAATCTGATGTGAGACATTTAGAATCACTTCTGTCACTTACTAACTGGGTAATCTTGGACAAGTTAACTTCTCCTTTTTGTGCCTCTATTTCAGCATAGAATGTAAGAGTGAAGTATATAATGCATGTAAAATCCTTGTTAACATGGTAAGTGATAAAGAAGTATCTTATAGGTAAATAATCTTTAAAAAAAATTCCAAGACTCTTACATATTTTCTTTTTGAGGCTTTAGTTTATTCCAAAAATTAGACTGACAGAATGGCGCTATCTGGCAGTAATGGGCATTCCATTCTCTCTCAGCTACATGAGTGGGTAATAATTGAACATATTGGAATTAAGCCACGAGAATTGATTCAGATAATTATAGCCACACTAATGAGACCATGTGACCATCGCTGTATTTCAAAGTCAAATGTAACCCTTCCATTTCCTTTCCTTTCTTCCACTCTGCTGAGAACTTACTGTGTCTCAAGTTTCACGTGTTTGGAAAATTCCATCATTGTACTTTCTTGCCTAATCATTAGTCCACTGTGGTCTTTCAGCTAAATTAAAAAAAGTTTTCATTAAAATAAAAATTCCTGCATCTAGGCTAACAGTCTGTTTTTTTTCCTGAAAGTTAGCAAGCAAGTGGGACTTCCCCAATGAGTTAGGGCAGCTTTCCTCCAAGGATCTGTAGAAAGAAAGAATCCTGGGAATTTTTCCAGGGGAAAAGGGAAGAGGGGACAGTTATAATCTCAGCAGGCCCATCCCCCAGTGCCTCACTTCCTGGGAAGAACTGTGCCTCTTTAGGGCTTGGTGAGGAGAAAGCTGGAGTCTGAGCCAGGACACATCTGCACATGGAACAGCTTGGATCAGCCTGCAAGGATTTTAAGTAAAATGCTTTTAAATAAAAACTGTAGTGATCTTAAGATCCCTAAGCCTTAGCTTTGGAGGTTTTTTGAAGTGTAAGTGACTTCAGAGAATATCTGATGAATTTCCCTTTCTTTTGGGGCCAGAAGACTTAGAAAAGGGTAGGGACTCAGTGAAGCTCATAAGGCAAATTAACAATAAAGCCAGGACCAGAAGCCGTGGTTTAGTCCTGTTTAGTGCCGGGTTCGTGCCCTTTACATTGTGCTAGCAGTGCTCCCACATTCTCCTGTCACCTCAACCCTCCTCCATTCCAACCTGATCTCTTTACAATGTCTCTAAGCTTGCCTGATCTTCGGTATCGGAGAGTTCACACACCCTCCCAAAGTCCATTCTGTTCCATTTCAGGCAGCGCTCTTAAAAATGAAGACCATTGCCTTCTCAGCGGACCCCCTTTGATTCTAGGTAGCCCCTCGGGTTGGCTTCTTCTGCCCCAGGGCCTGCCTCAGACGTTTGCTCAGAGTCCCCACACCTTCCACGAGTTGCCCCATCTCCAGACCAGACACCTCAGTTTCTTGCAACTTGGTCTTTTTTGACCTGTTTTAGACGCTGAGGGGAATTTTATATTCAGACAAAGGCAACTAACTTAAGATTTCCTTCAGACTATGGTGGCGGCAACATTTATTTATCAACTTCATGTAGTACTCAGATACTTGGTCAAACTGTCTTGCTGTGAAGATTTTTCTTTTAGATGAGATGGACCTTTGGTTTGATTTATTTTCAGCAGCAAAACAGGTTTATTGAGAAACAGTAATGAAAAGCAATTCAGGACTGTGGTCTCATGGTGACCCACAGGCCCACACTTCTCAGAACAAAAAAAAGAGGCTGGCTCTTTCAAGAGTTTAGAGGGTCTGTTGTAAAGAAAGAGTCCATTGGAGGAAAGGAGGAGTTGTAAATATAGTGATTTTTCATTCGCCGTCTTATGGCATTCTCTCATTGGCTGAGCTGTTACTGGGCAGAGAGAAGCCTCTCTTTCCTCCTCCTGGGGCAGCGCAACAGCATCACTTCGGTAGCAAAGCCAGGCGTGTCTTGTTGAGTTGGGTTCTGTAATGATCCCTGAGAACTCACGTGCCAGAACTCTCTTCTAGCGTTGCCATTTAATAAGTACACATTGAATAAAGCAGATTTTCCACCATAATGTGGATTAGTCTCTTCCAATCACTAGAAGGCCTTGAGTAAAAGACCCATCACCCTCGAGGAAAAGGAAATTCTGACAACTTTATTTGGGCTCAAATGGCAACATCAACTCTTCCCGGGTCTTCAAACTTTTGGCTTAACCTGTAGATTTTGAAGTTTTCAGTCTCCACTATGACATGAACCAGTTGCTAAAAGAAATCTTTCTCTGTCTTTACACACTCACATGCACACACACACTCATGCACACATGTATGTATATACATAATTGGTTCTCTTTCTTTGGAGATTCCTGACTAAAACAATGTTTTCAAGCTTAAAGCTTTGCCTTTAGGCATAACCTCAGAAATAAAGTCTTGTTTGACCTCTCATCTTCTTCTTATATCCTATCATTTACTTACTCAGAAAATGGAACATCTTTTCTATACCAGGTGCTGGTGATAAAAAGGAAAATATTATAACCAGAGTTCTGAGTTTAGGGCCTTGGTAAAATCAGATCCTGCCCAAAATTATTAGTGCATAATGGCATGGAATTGAGGCTCTGTAGTCAGATAGTCCTATGTTCAAACTCTGGCTTTGACAATTATTGGTTGGTGACCTTGAGTAGTTTCTCAACCTTCCTGAGCCTCATTCTAATTTCCCCTTTGTAAAAGGAAGGGTTTAGATTAGACAATCTTTCTCTTTAATTTTGGAATGCAGTGTTTCAATTTAGTGAAGGGGCTAAATAGTATCAGTCAACTTGAGGATGACATAGATGCTGAAATAAAACTGATACATTGTAAAATGGGTTAATACTGTATAGGAGATAAAATCATAACTTTCAGGGTTATCTTACATCTCTACTAGACTAACCAACGAAGCAAAATCAAAACATATTTGTACCTCATCAAACTTTCTACAAATTAGCATCTAACTTTGCAAAGTTGTCAATGTCTGGACTCTAATTAATAGGTGATCATAACTCAAAGGTACATATTCCTAGAAATTCAGATGATCCTTAGGCAGCCTTTCAAGTCGTGCTCTAGTATGATGTTGACTTGTCATCATCTAGCCATCTTTTACAAGTCTGGATAACTTTTCTAATTAGTCTACCTTTATGATCATGAACTTCAAAAATTGTTTATGATCACAAAAATGATGATTTTATTACATTTGGGGGTTATTTGGCCTGATTCCTTTGCATAGAAGCCTCATTGTTTATGGTCAGTAAATCTATAGCATATGTGCTGAACAACTATGACACCCAGAGAATTAACGTCTGTTTGGAGATTTCAAAGGAACTAAGACTGAGTTTTCAATATTCTCAGCTTAACTGAGATACAATTCGCATATAATTCATTCATTCACAGTACACGATTCATTGTCTCTAGCATGTTCACAGAGTTGTACAGTCATGACCACAATCCATTCTAGTTTTTATAATCCCAGAAATTGTACTTTTTAGATGTCACTTGCTCTCCTTACCCTGCCCAGTTCCTTCACTACTCTAAGTCCTAGGTAACCATCGGTCTTCTTTCTATCTATATCGATTTGCTTAATTTGGCTATTTAATATGAATGATCCTTTGTGACTGGCTTCTTCCACTTCAGCATAATGTTCTCAAAGTTCATGTTGAAACTTACGTCAGCACTTCATTTTTCATTGCTGAGCAAAATTCTGTTATATGACTATGAAGATTTTATCCTATGTCTTCTTCCAAGAATGTTACAGTTTCAACTTTTTAATTTAGCTCTTTCATCCATTTTGAGTTAATTTTTGTATATGGTGTAAGATAGGAGTCCAAATTTATTCTTTCGCATTTTGGAAATCCAGTTATCCCATAACCATTTACTGAAAAGACTATGCTCTTCCCACTTAGTGATTTTGTTTTTCTTTTGATACTCTTATTAAAAGTGAATTGACTAGATACATGAGTTTATTTCTAGACTCTCAATTCTATTCCATTGATCTATATGGCTATCATTATTCTAATTCAACACTGTCTTGATTATTGTAGCTTTATAGTGTTTTATAATTGGAAAGTGGGAATTCTCTTGTTACTTCTTTTTTAAGATTATTTTGGTTACTCAGTGTTCCTTGCATTTTTATATGAATTTAATTGGTAAGATTGCCCATTTGTAAAAAAAATTGGGGTTTGATAAAAATAGCATCTAATCTATGTCTATTGTGATTATCATGTTGAAGTTGTTCTTCTTCTCCCTCTCCTCCTCTTCCTCCTCTTCCTCCTCCTCCTTTTCCTCCTTCTCCTGCTCCTCCTTTTTCTTCCCCTCTTCTTCCTCCTCCTTCCCCTCTTCCTCCTCCTCTTTTTCCTCCAGCTCCTCCTCCTTCTTACCACCACCACCCCTCCCGCCACCCCCATCCCTGGTCTTGAACTTGGGCTCATAGGTTTTTACATGGCCTGCACCAAAGGAGTATGCCTGTTCATGTTATTTTTGTCCTTTACTCTACTGATGTGATGTATAGCATTAATTGATTTTTGGATGTTAAGACTTTGATTGCTGGGACAAATTCCACTTGGTTATAGTGTATAATCTTTTTATGTATTTCTGGATTCAATTTATTATTATTTATTATTATTTCTCTAATAGTTAACAAGAATGCATTTTTCATGTAGTTTTTGGCTACTGGTATATCTTATTCAGAAAGGTGTCTATTCAGGTATTCTGCCTATTTTTATTGAGTTTTGTTGTTATTGTTAAGTTGTGTAAGTTCTTTGTATATATTGCAATATTAACCCCTTGTCACAGGTATGGCGTGAAAATATCATATCCCATTTGGGTAACTGTTTTTTTCTAATGTACGAAACCCTTTTAGTTTCATTTGTTTATTTTTTCTTTTGTTTACTTGTTTCATTGCATCTGAGTCCCCAGACATCTAAGGATGATTTCAATAAATGTATTATCTATGTTTTCTTCTATGTATTTTATGGTGTCTGGTCTTATGTTCAGGTCTTTAATCCATTTTGATGAATTCTTGTGTATGGTCATGTGACTTATTCTTGACTCACAAATAGTTCACTTTTGGACTCAAAAGAATCCTGGTTATCCTGTTTCATTACGATGGCTGAATCTGTATTTCTCTTTTGTGGCTGCAATGTCAGTTTATGCTGAGAAGCCTGTCCCTATAAGTCAATTTCAGTTAAGAGTACCTAGTACAATCTTTATCACCAAGTCACTGAGACTGTCCTTTTTGCTGAAGACTCTTTATAGCAGAGGTCTTCAGGTAAACATAAGAGGACATAAAAAATACCACTCGTTGATTAGACTGAAGACAGTTTATTATAGTAGACACCTATATTAGAAGAGAGTAAAATTCTATTGGGATATATATCTATGTATATATTTGTGGGATTAATATATAATTCAACTCCTATAATAGTATTAAATCAATTAGAAATATGGACTATATCAAACATACCTATTAATTCTACTATCCATGCTTGTGAATGACACATACGTTATAAAGTGAGACAAAGCCTTTGGTATTGCAGCCATCTGGAAAGCATCCAAGATAGTTTGACATGTGAAATGTGTTATGTTCCTGGACTCAGTTCCAATATGAGTGTGTGAAGACTCCTCACACCCACAACACTTCTCAGACACCAGGTTGTTCAAGAATTCAGTTCAATTCTTACACTGCCTACCCAGATATAGCACTGGATTTCACAGGCTAAGGGCTCAGTCTCTCAAGACTGTCCTCCACTCCGTAAACCAGTCACAAACTCAGACTGCTACTGCCCTGCTGGTCAGCTGGTTACAGACTGAAGTTTCCCACAACCCCCTCCCCAAGCTTCAGGTGACAGAAGAAGTCCAGGTTATGACTTGTGCTTTTGATTGATTATACATGAGAGGTTCCCATGATCCACTCCTGAGGTTTAAGTAATTTGCTAGTGTGGTTGTTTATTATAAAAGGTATAATTCAGGGATAGCCAGATGGAAGAGATGCATAAAGCAAGGGATGGGGAAGGTGTAGAGCTTCTATATCCTGTCTAGGCTCTCCGTTCTCCCTGAATCTCCATGCTGACTAACCTGGAAGCTCTTCGAAGGCTGGCCTCTGTGGACTTTTATGGAGACTTTGTTATATAGGCATGGCTGATTGCACTGTTGGACATTAGCAACTGAACTCAACTTCCAGTCCCTCTGTCTTTCCTGGAGGTCTAGGGGTGGCACCGGAAGTTCCAATCCTCTATTCCTCTTGGTTTCCTTAACCCCCCCCAAAGAAAAACTTTTCACATTCTCAACACTTAGGAAATCCCCAGGCCTTTGGGAATTAATAACCAGGAATTGTGGATGAAATAAATATACATGAGGAACATATTTTAACCCTCTCAGTGACCAAAATTTATATTTTTATAAGTCAAAATATCACAAAATATAATAATAAAAAATTTAAGACTGTAGAACTGATCTTTACAAAATATTTCATTATTTCTCTTGCTTGCATTTCTATATGATATTCAGGATATTGAAATTACATGTCAGTCTGTGTGCACATCACACCACCTCCAGCACCAGAGTTCTAGTGCCCATTGCCACCACCACATTAACCACTTTATTCCTTTGTTCCCACCTTCCTTTCACTCCTCTGAGCATAGTCTTATGTCCAGTGAATTTTATTTTGTTTCACCAATTCCTTTATATTGTTTCTTTATATTCCACATATGAGTGAAAGCATTCTGTATTTCTTTTGTTCCCTCTGGCTTATTTTACTTAGCATAATCACCTGTAGTTCCATTCAGAGTATTGAAAAAGGCAAAATTTCATCTTTACAAATGCCCACATAGAATTCCATTCAGCATATCTACTATAACTTCTTTAATTAATCATCTGTTGTTTAGATTGTGAATTGTGCTATTATTAGTATAGGGGTACATATATATATATTTTCATGTTTTTGTATTATTTGGGTATATACTTAGAAGTGGGATTGATGAATTGAATGGTAATTACAGTTTGATTTTTTTTTTTTGGAGAGAGCTATACTGTTTTCCAAAGAGATTGTACTAATCTACATTCCGACCAACAGCGTAGGTAGGCTCCTTTTTCTCCTCAGCCTCTCCAACACTTATTTCCAGTCTTTTTGATAGAGGTCATTCTCATTGCGGTGAGGCCTTATATCCTGATGGTTTTTATTTGCATTTTTCTGATGGTGAGTGGTATAGAGAATTTTTCATGTGTTGTGTAGGTCATCTGTGTGTCTTCTCTAGAGAAGTGTCTGTTACTCAACTTTTCTGTCCATTTTTTGGGTGGGTTGTTTGCTTTTTTGTTGTTGATGTATAGATCTCTTAATGTAGTTTGAAGCTCTTGTCTGATGTCTGTTGTGCAATTATCTTCTCCCAATCAGTGTGTTGCCTCTTTGTTTGAGTGGTTGTTTCTTTTGCTGTATAGAACTTTTTTTTTTTTTACATGATGTAGTTTTAATGGTTAAGTCTTACTTTAGTTTCTTTTCCTTTGGGGGGGGGGTGTCATTTCCCCAAAGACATCTCTGAGACTGATGTCATGGAATGTATTGGTGTCTAGGAAATACATTCCTTTATGTATTTTATTGTTTCAGATCTTAGATCCAGACCTCTGATCCATTTTGAGTTGATTTTTGTGTGTGGTGCTAATGAGTGATCTAGTTTTATTTCTTTGCATATGTCCAGTTTTCTCAGCACCATCTGCAAATAGACTTTCCATCCTCCATTGTATGCTCTTGGCTCCTTTGTCGTAGATTAACTGTCCAGATAAGTGTGGTTTTATTTCTGGTCTCTTAATTTTGCTCCACTGGCCATTGTGTATATTTTTTTGTTACAGTACCATACGGTTTTGATGACAGTTGTTCTGTAGTAGATACTGAAGTTGGGAAGTGTGATTCCCTCATTTTCTTTTTTTTTTTTTTTCTTATGAGGATCGCTTTAGATATTGAGGTATTTTGTGGTTCAACAGAAACTTTAGTATTGTTTGTTCACTATCCTTGAAAAATATCCTGGAATTCTAAAGCAAATGCATTGAATCTGTATATTGCTTATTATGGTGACTTACATGAATTCTTCTGACCCATGAGCATGGAATATTTTTCTACATATTTGCGTCTTCTTTTTCTTTTTCAATGTTTTTAGTTTTCAGTGTATGACTCTCTCACCTCCTTTATTATGTAGAACTGATCTTGGAGAGTTAATAATAAGAATAATTTTTAAAGAAGAATCATCTCTAGCTTAAGATAGAAGCAGAGCTGTCTAGAACTATTATGTGGTTGCAACTTGGTTGCATACTCACCAGAGTGATAACACACTAGTACTAAATAAAAATAACTGTGGGTATAATCATAAGGAACTTCAACTATTTGATAAACGAGGAAATTTTGCTGTTTTGAATTAGTCCAGGGCATGACAAAGCAGAAGCACAGAGAATTATTCTGATCAGTAATGTGATATCTGCTATTTGGGCAGATGGCATTAGAAGTGAATAAGACTTTTGCTGTCTCTTCCTAAGGACAAAGTGAATATTCCCAGACTAGTTGTCATTTTAATATGGAGAACAACAAGACTAAATACTATTCTGCATTAATGTAATACTTGGCAGTAAAGGTTTCACAAGCCTTTTAAAAGAGTCTTATGAGTAAGCCCATTGAAACAGCCAATTTTGTCAAAAGAGTAACATATCTCACAGTTTCTTTCTAAACTTGTTATTCGCAGGTTAATAAAAGATGGAAAACTAATTGTTTTTCTTACATGTCTATGTCTTACCTGTTCAAAACTTATTTTTTCTTTCACATTCTGGCACTATTTTTACTGTACTTCAAGACAAAACTCTTTTTCCAAATCTACACTCATAATCTTATGTACACACACACACACACATTTGGCTTTAAATCTTAGTATAGTCTCAATGGACCATATATATTGCAACTTTTGAAAAGTTTATATTTTACTTGAAGAAAATTGACATTGTCAAAAACTTGAGGTTTTTCCCTCTAGAAAAATATGCTCATACATTTGTTTGTATCTTATTTTGTGTATCTCAAAAATAATTTTAGAGTTTTCATCATATTGAATAAAATATGATCCTAGCCATTCTTCCAGATTTATTGGAACTTAACTGACACAATGTTGTATATGTTTAAGATGTACAGGGCATTGATTTGATACATTTACAAATTGCAGTGATTACCACGGTAATATTAACTATCATCTCCATCCTGTCACACAGTTACCATTTCACTTTTGTGAGGAAAACTTTTAAAATCACTGTCATATAAATTACAACTTTATAGCCAATGTAATTACTTTCTGTTTCCTCACAGAGATAACTGTAGGCAAGTAATTGAGTATGGTTTGAAATAGAGAAACATTTAGCAGACCAGAAAGGTAAACATTACACAACTTCCTATGACCACACATCCTTTTCACATTTCTTAAAGTAAAAAAAAGAAACATATGTTATTATACCTCAAAAGTATAATATATAAAAACATTTAAAAGTAGGAGGCAAAGGTGTGTTTATATCCATGCTATGCTTGGTGACCAATATTTCTATATTCTGTCTTCTTTAGAAATTATCCCGGTATGTAAAGATTATTCACCAGTTTACCTGATTCAATAGCTGTCTAAATTCTTAAAGACCTTACACGTTGTTTAAGCTGGTGTTATTACTGAATAACATAATCACTGATGACAGAATCAGTTCAGGAAATTCAGATAATTACACTCTCCAAGATTAAGTATGCTCCATCACTCTATCATATTATCTTGTTTTATATCACAACTTCCTTATCCATTCATCTGATGTTAGGCACTTAGTAGTTTCCGGTACTAAGCTATTGCGAATAGGGCTGCAATAAACAGGGAGGTACATACATCGCTGTGAATTAGTGCTTTTGTATCTTTTGGGTAAATACCCAGAAGTGGGAAGGTGGGATCATATGGGATTTCCATATTCAACTTTCTGAGGACTCTTCATACTGTTTTTGATAGTGTTTACATAGAAGCAACGTCATTAGTCTGAAAGTTTTAAAATTCAAATTCCCCTATCAGGAGATCTCCCTGAAAGGACTACTTATATTTTTGAGAGCCTGATGATTTCCTGCTGGAGTTCTTATAAATGAGAAAGTAGAGTGTGAGTCTTGGTTTTTGCTCTAACAAAGGCTTGTTGCTGAAAATGGCTATTTTTCCACCTCTTCCTCTCCAGCATAGAATTCATTATTCTTCCCTTCCAAAGTCCTGGAAAAATCAGCTCGTTGAACACATCAGACCTAATGCAATATGCTTCTCATGGCGGGTATTCAAACTTTCCTTTTGACTTGCTTTTGGGTGTCAGGACAAATCACTTTTAAAGAGACACAGATATAATAATAAATGTCAGAAACTAAGGCTTGCTGTTACTGACTCCAGTCCATGGTTTCTATATCCTCTCAGATGGAGGTCAGTATTCATATAGAAGTTACCAGTTTCACCCCAAGGCATTCCCTAGCCCCTTCCACTAACCAGGGAATATTTTGTATTAAGCTGAGATCCTCTTTTAACTTTTTTTTTTTTCTGTTAGGAGTCTTGTATTAAGCTATTCAGAAGCTCATGGTGCAGACTTGGTTGTTCTTGTTTTTATGATCCCACGCTTTTCTTTTGATTATAACAGACAGGGTGACAATTCCTGGTATTTTTGTCAAATCCCTTGTCATATCAACTCCCTTCATCTTCCTCTGCTTCCCTCTCAAAATTGAGATCTGGTAGATATCTTTTCTGTTGATGTCATTCCTGATTCAGAGACAACAGTGGTGGTAAGTTCCTGACCTACACATAACAAATGCAGGTCTGTCTGGTTAAGGCAGTGTGGTTCTTACTGCATTGGGCAAAAGAAGAAAAGTTAACACAGTTGAATTCCAGGAGTCCTCAAGGTGCCACTGATGGTCAAGCTCTGTTCTCCTTTTTATTACAGATGGGTAAAATGGAAGAAAGCTGGACTCCTGAATTAAAAATTGTGGGTGTGAAGATGGGGCCTGGAGTCCACCTCACTCCCTGGATCCCAGAGTGGGCAGGAAATGGCAGCATTGGCATTGCCCTGTGTGGAAACTGAGCGGGGAGGGGAGAGGGCGCGGAGAGGGGTGGAGAGGGCGTGGGAAGCTTCTTAGAGGCTGGGCGGTTGATCTCCTTGGATTGGGACATTAGGCTGTTATCAACGAAATAACTAAATTAAACAAAACAGACTTAACCTAAATCGAACAGACTTTAAGCCATAAAAGAAAAAAAAAAAAAAAAAAAAGACAAATCAAATGTTGTGAGAAGGGAAGGGGGTTGGGGACAAGCGGGGTGGCGGGGATTATTTTAAAGGTGAAGAAACAACTGAAAGGACGGTGATTTACAATATCGTATACAGATGTTGCTCTTCTACGACGGAGAACGCTAATGTGACAATGCAATAGTCCTTCAACAAAATCAATAACAATAAAAGAAAATAAGCAGTATACTCAAGAAGCAGGGCAGCTCCTCTAAGGTAATGCTGACAACAGGACAGGAAGACAGGGCTCCTCCTCAACGTCCCGAGAACGAGTCACGAGGCGCGCTTCTGCAGAGTGTAGAGCGCGAAATCTGAATCCCAGCTCCTTCAAGCACATCCCTTGGGTAACTTTTCCAAGTGTAGGCGGGAAAAGATCTTGGAGGACACATTTTAGGTGACTCCTTGTTGGTTTCCAACCCGGAGAGCCCAGACTGCCTCCCCTAGCCCCCATCCTCCCCACCGTCGCCGCACTCCCCGCGACCCCCAAAAGGCGAGGGCCTTGCCCGGGACACAGGGCTGGGGTGTAACCAGGCTGCGGGGGCAACCCGAGACGCCTTGGTCTCCTAAAACCTTCGCCCAAGACTCTCACTCGCACTGGGGGTGGAGCCGGGTGGGCCGGGCCGCTGCTGCCGCGGCCCGGGCTTTCGGAGGGCGGTCCCTGGCGGCTGGCATTTCTCAGCCGCCCGGGCGGAGGCTCTCGGTGCGGAGCCGCGCGTCCAGATCGCTCCAGGGCTCTGCCGCCTTCCCGGGGCTCGTGAGCGGGCACGTTCCGGCTCGGGACTCCTGGGCTCCGGGCCGCATCCCGCCGCGGTATTCCGCGCCGTCCCTTCAGACCTGGCGTAGCGCTTGCACCTTCTCTGCCCAGGAACTTCCCGCGGACCTAGCGCGACTGGGGCCGCGGCTTTGAAAAGCAGCTCTGAGGATCACGGTGAGTAGGCTCGTCGTGTCTGGCGTGAGACTGCGGCTCTACCCCAGTGCCCTCCCAACGCTCCCTTCTAATCCCCTCTTCTCCCTCCTGTCTTTCCCCTCATCATTTTTGCACTTCTCTTTTCTCCTTTCGTCACCCAATAAGTTCCAGTCCCTTCTGCCTACGACCTCGGGCCTCCGGGGTAGCAGGCGCTGGGATGGATGAGCCCCCACTGCACAGGAGACGGACTTCTCTCTGCTTTCCGGGCTCCTGCCCTCTCTCTCCGCGGCCCCTCCTGGGGGAGGCCCTGCGCCTTTCTGCTCTCCCCGAGCGGCGCCCGCGCTCAGCCCCCGGCCCCAGCACCCGCGGTGGGCGCAGCTCCTGCTGTTCGAGTCCTTGCGCCACCCCGACCTGCTGCTTCTCGGGCTGACTTTTCTCAAAGCCCGGT
>RJWH01003274.1:150000-164764 GCA_004363575.1 Solenodon paradoxus | reverse complement strand
GAGAGAGAGAGAGAGAGAGAGAGAGAGAGAGAGAGAGAGAGAGAGAGAGAGAGAGAGAGAGAGAGAGAGAGTTGATAAAGAGCTTTGAGTGTGTTTGCAAATCTTTTAAAAACCAATTAACTAATTTATAATGCAAACTTCAGGATCTTGCTGGGGTCAGCCTTCTCTCCAAGAATGCAGCAAGCCGCCCAGACGTGAAGTCGAGAAAATGCTAGGGGCGCACAGCGGCGTTTTAGAGACTTGGGAAGAGTCGAGGGGCCTGAAAGACTCAGGGGGCCTGGCTCGACAATTGGAACGACTGTGAACGCCCAGTCCCGGACTCCTACGCCCCCAAGGGGAGCCTAGACCAGAGAGTTGGGGAGCCCGGTTGCCTCCGCTGAGATCGGAGAAAAGCTCGCGCGCCTCCAAGTTAACTTCTTGGGTCGCGCGGCTCGGCGGAGAATCGCAGCAAGCTTTCCAGTTGGCGGGATGGCTAGTAGAGCCGCCGCGGACTGAGAGGGGCGGAGAGAAAGCAGGAGACAGGGCGGGATCCTAAGGGTGTTTGGGGCTGGGTTAGGGGGGAAGACGTGAGATCTGGCGACTCGCCTTTGGAGAGGCTGAGAAGTGCGAGCCCGGTGCTGAGCGAAGGCGATCCGTTCTACAAGAACATCAAGGGAAAATAGGAACCTGGGGTGTGTCTGTCCCCTAAAGTGCTTCATTTGCGTGTTCTCCCAACCGACCGTGCTGTGAGCTTCTGGCCTTGAAAATTTAAAGATCCAAATTCGATGTCCCTCAAAATTTTCAGTGAGACATTTTTGCTATTGGAAGCATTCATCTGTAACTATAAAATTGCATGTCTAAGACTGTGAGGGTTAATTTGAGATTTATTATTTTTCACATCTCAGGGAAATATAGAGAGGAGACACTCCTTGTTCCATTTAGAAATAAATAGGGAAATATTTCTTTAATTTTAAAAGTTTTTAATAGGAAAGAAAACCATATTAAATGATTATCTAATAACATTCACTATCATCAGAGTTTTATCTTGGAATTAGCATTTTTCCATATTCTTCATTAGCTTCATTCATTCAGAAAGATATCATATCTGAGAAAATTTAGATGTCATAGGTTCCTTTTGCTATCTAATTTCTTATTTTTCCACACAGTATTTGCCATAATTTTGCATTCTCTATATAATTGAAATTCTAAATTTCAACTGTTGAAATTTAAAATGAAAACTGTTTCTTCTGTTACATATACATCATACGTAACTAGTAAAATAATTCTTCATAATTATTATTTTCATGTAGCTTAGTTACAAATGCAATGTTTATGAAAATAAGGCAATTTTATTTTATATCTCAAATATATACCACTCTCAAAGGGTTAATTTTAAGTAATTTACTCTTATAAAAGTGCAAAATCTAGACAATCCTGTTGCAATCCTGAGACAATTACATTCAATAAGAAGTCTAGGATAGTTTTTTTATTTTATAAATACTTTTGCTTTTATTTTAATTCTCACTTTTCTGTGATCCATGGAAATCTCTAAATTGCTAAGGGCTGTAGCTTCAGAGTGGTTCAAAAGAGTGTGAAAGTTCAAAATATTTTCTACCTTCTTTTAGTTATTGAAAAGGGTAAATGGCTTTGAAAAGCTTGATAATTTCAACAATGGCATCTTTTTTTTTTTCTTAATCATGGGGATGAACACTATGTCTAATCATTGTCCATTAAAACACACACACACACAAACCTTCATTTTCTCTTCATCAAAGTCCCATAATTACTTTCATACCTTTGGTCTCAAATAATATGCAAGCTTTTTTCTTCCATCTATTCTTATCTGATGAGACTCTTAAATGGATATCCTATATTTTCAATTGTACTCCTAAATATTCCCTATGAACTTTCAAGCCATAGAAATCAAATATCTAAAGAAAGTCCAAAGTATCTATTTTTTTTTTTTTTTTGATCTATTTTGTGTCTCTTCTGTAATACTGCTTAGCTAGGTCTAAGGACAGAGAGGCATTTCCTTTCCAGATGGTAAAGTTACTAGGGCTAGAAAATTGTTCCTTTATCTTTGATTTCAAGAAGGCTTTATCTTCTTAATAAATCGACTTCAGCTTTGGAAATGCGTTATTTTTTTCCTGCCACATTGATCTGCCTTCTTCATTGTCCAGGGAAGAGCTTGCGACTAAGTTGATATCTTAAACTAGCAGACTGGAGTAGCTGCAATGAAGAGTTCTTTCTCTCCTTTTCCTTGCTCTGTAGCTTCTGACTCAATTTCATTTTATTCTCCTTAGCTGTGAAAGACAGCAAGGAGCTATAGTCATTTGTCAGGGGAAATGATGAGACCTTTGGTAGCTGTGGCCAGACTTCTAGTGTTGTGTGATCCTTATCCTGCAAATTTTCAGTAGCACCCTACGTATTGGCTACCACAGCACTGCCGTATAATGAAAAGTACACATACATAGTTGACTCTTCCAAACCAGGACTCTATCTATTTCATTTCTACAGCCCGATCACCTAGCAAAATGTCTAATAAATGGCAGGGCCTTGGTAAATGTTGACTGAACAAAATTTGAAGCAGGTCTGAGAGTCACAGCATTAACCTAGTAGTTGTTATCAGAATGGTAACCTTAGCGTGGTAGGCCAGAGGAAGATGTGTTCTCCCTGTGTCTGCATACTGACGGCACTAGAGGAAATGTCTATCTCATTGATCATATCCTCTTCTAGGCACCATGTTCTCTCTAGTCCTAGAGTCATAATAAAGGGAACCTGCTGAAATGGATATCTGATGTATTAATTCCACGAGGTCATCACTTGAATGAATCTGTTGGCCAGACTATCACTAGATATTGGGTGTATATGTTGGGTGAAGGTATTCTAAGATAATAGCTATGAGATTGACTAGAAAGGAGTAGATCAGATAAATCATAAATGAATGATGCTGTTTTAAGTGTTTATATATTTTAACTCAATTATTATTCTTTGTTAAGAAATTTTAGCACAGAGAATTTAGGTTATTTACCCATGGTCACACTGTCAGTGATAGGGCCAGGCTTTCACCCCAGGCATTTCAGCTCCAGAGTTCACTTTCATAACCAGGCCTGGTGATGAACAAGTTGTGGAAAGACAAGAAAACAGATGTTTCAAGTTCTTCTCACACCTAGACATATATATATATATATATATATATATGTATATATATGTATACACACACACACACACACACACACACACACACTTTAAACCTCTCACTAACTTCTCATTCGAAGTCCATGAAGTCATCATATTTTTAAAAACAACTACATAAACATGTTAGTCTTTTTTTTATCCAAGTTCTCTACCCTTTTACTCCAACCCTGAGGGGCAGCCAACCAGATTCTTAATGATTTACAATAGTCAAAGTGCCTTTTCTTATTTCCATGATTTATATTTGCTGTGTTCACTAGAACATATATACCAGTGTTCATTTCAATTCACATTTTAAGGCAAGTCAAAAACTCTGCCCTGTGAAATGTTTTCTGATTCTTTTCAATCCCTAGCCCCCTTGCCTCCTCATCACTACAGAACTTATCATGCTGTTCTTGAATGACTAGTCTATATGTTTCCCTAAAATGAATTTCTTGGGAGCAAGGTCAATAAATTTTCCAGCATTATACTTCAAGCCCCTACACCCATGACTGACATTGAAATAAATGATTAGTGAATGAATGAATTTGTGCCTGCTTGCTTTTCCTAATGGTTAGCTTAATTATAACATGCCATTGTTGCAAGTAGAGTCATTATTTGCTTAATCAAGGTAAACATTTAAATCCCTTAAAGAAAAACTTCATAGAATCTAAAATTATATGCTATCTGGTTTGTCAAGAATAATTCCTAAGAAGCACTATAGTGCAGTGCACTGGTTCTCAAAGCATAGGCTTGGACCAGGAGCATCAGAATTACCTGAGGACTTCTTAGAATAATCAAGTTTGGCCATCTCTCCAGAAACACTGAATCAGAAACTCAAGGGGTAGAGCTCAGAAATATTTGTTTTAATAAGTCTTTAAGTATTTTGATATGCTCTCAAGTTTGAGTACCACTGGAGTAATTAGACTCTGAAGTCGAGAAAACCTGAGTTCAATACCAGCTCTTCCCACTATCAGTGGTTTAACAGCAGAATGTTACTTAGTCTCTGTCTCAGCTTTTTCATCTATAAAATGAGAATGTTAGAACAATTAAATGAGTTAATACACAGAAATTATTTATCACAGTGCTTAATCAGCTAATAGGTATGAGTTCTTATTCTTACAAAATTCTCATGAAATTTCTCTGTGAGGCTTTCTTCATATTTTCCCTTCCTTTGATCTCATACCCAGCATCTATTTTTATGATGGTCAATACAACTATTAATAAACTTGATGAAAACCAGTACTGAACAAATAAGACTTACATTTCACTGGGTCCACTTAACCTCCTCATACAGGTCCACAATCATATATAAGATTCAGTGACTCAAATGAAGTTGTTTTCTATTCTAATTAATTGACTCACGATCTAATAAATGCTCTTTGGTTTTGTAACCTATCTTCACAGTTAGTAAGAAATTCTTTTCTAATTTATTTTTCTTCAGCAATTTTGTTCTTGATAATAGTGACTTCTTACCAAAATGTATACTATCACCCCGCAATGGAAATAATTTCAAGAAAAACAATGCCAAAATGAAAATGTTTTCTTAAAAATATTTTAGAAAGGAAACATTTTGAAATAAAAATTATTTTGAAACAATCATTTTCTAAAAAATGGATAATCATCCATTCTTGCTGCTGTTAGATTCTCTCTACCTTCTCAACATCTTTCAAACATTTGATAGCATTTTAATCCTTAAATTTGCAAAGTTTAAAGAAATAGTTTTGCACTGACAAAGTGTATAGGTGCAGCCTTTTGTAAAAATATGGATCATTTTGCCTTTATTTCTAGTTAGGGATTTGCAATTATACATGTTCCTATTTGTGATATTACTGTTAGGGCCACCATTTGTTTTTATTATCTTTACAAGAAGGAATAAATATTACATACATTATACAAATACACATGCATTCTTGTATACAAGAAAGAGCTAAGCTTAAATTCTTTTACAATATGTATTTTCCCTGGTAACACACACACACACACACACACACACACACACACACACACACACACATATATATACACAATTGTCCTAGGCAATCAGCTTTTCTGGAAATATTTTAATAAAGCGTGACTTTTCTAGGATTGAATTAGGTCGCTAGCTTGACATGCAATCCTCTGTCCAGAAATTCATAAATTTGTATTTTAGAAACCTCAGGTAAGGTACTTCTCAGCTTTCTTAGAAATCATTCCCATTCTCTGTCACATAAACATAACCCTTTATTGATGCTTTAGCACACTGTAAACTTCAGCATTCTGAGAGTTAATACCGAATTGTAGGTTCATACTTCAAATAAGGCATTTAAATGGTCTTGAATGAATTTTAACTAGAACACAACAGAAAATGAAAACCTTAAGAGAGGTAAATAATCTTGTGATTAACATTGTAAGGAGAGGAAAAAGGCTACATTGAAAAACCTCTCTGAATAGCATGTTTAATTTTAGGTATCCCAATTTGAGAACGCAAATTAAAGAAAGTTTCAAAAATTCAAAACGATTAAGAGAAAAGGTGACAGTAATTAATGAAGAAAGCTTACAGGATCTCACTTGATAAAACATACTGAAGCAGTGCATAGAGGTAGAAATGATAATTTACCGATACTTAAGGAATAGGAACAATGAGAAAAAATATGATTTTCTAAAAATATTGGTACAGTGGGAACAATTAGTGATATTTTGAGGAATTTTCAAGAGAAAAAGTGAAAAGAACCCAACAAGAAAATTGGATGATGATATGAATTTATAGTTTAGCTCTACAACATTGAAACAACCTGTTTTGGTAGCTGGTTTATTCGTGTGTTGACTTATTTTAGTGTGTATACACATAGGACAGAGTATATAATTACGATTCAATAAAATCAGGCCCAATTTCTTGGCATCCTGAAATTCACTCAGCAAACATAAATAAAATGTGATTTTCTTGTTTACAAACACTAAGTTACTCTTTCAAATCCTTAGCTGTCTTAGAACAGCCCTATATGTTACTATATCAGTATTCAAATAATATTAAACAAAAAGTGACTTCTGACTAGAAAAAAAACTACTTTTACTATAAGAAGTAATTTTGGAAGTAATTCATTAAAGGAACTTTCATGTCATTCTGAGAGATGTTTCAGACTTAACACAACACATAAAGTGATGGCATAGACATTTCATGTGCAGCGGACCTGATACTAGAGACCAACGCAGATTAGTTAAAAAAGAAATGAATATAGATTCTGAAAATTTGTATTCTAGTATTGGCTTGTTCACTTAATATCTGTATTATCTAAAGCAAGCCATCTCCTTTATAAATCCCCATTTACTTGTCCATATCTAAATTCTGTATAATGATGGCTGCCTTGCCTAGTTTAGGGAGATACATAAATCTGTTGGATAAGATCATCTACATCAATGCTTTAACAAAATAAGGTTCTAAATAAATACATGAACTTATTTTTTAATAAAAATTCTCATTTTGAGTAGAAGATTCATACAAGTCCTTTGATTTATTAAAATAGAGAAATGAGGTTGTTTTATATTAAAATAAATTCATTTATTGTATGAATTGCAAGGGTCCAAGTAATTTCATAGTACTAAATTCCATCAGTTCAGCCATTACTTATATTTTGCAGTCTGCATGTTTAGAATGCTTCATTGCCTATTTTATATTATCTATTGCTTTATATACCATGTTAGTCCAAAATACTATTTTATCCTGTCTCATAACTGTGTGTGTGTCATAACTGTTGACAGGTCTCAGCTCACCAATTCTTATGGGCCTCTGGTATCAACTGAGACCACATGGGGTGTCCTGTGAGTGACTGATCTAGTCTAGAAGTTCCTCACATAGCTTCACTTATCTCCTTGGTATTTTGATGAGGGTTTCTAGAGGGCTGAGATCAGCAGGACAACTTTCCTTTTCCAGGTAGTACCACTGACTATCCATATTATCTCTGCGGCATTAACTTATACGAAGCTGAACTTCTTATACAGCAACTTGGAACTCTAAGAAACAATGACAGAACTGCCAGGCCTCTACAAGGTTAGTTCTAGAAATGACTGGCATTATTTTCAACATACTCTCTTGATCAAAGCAGTCACAGGCCAGGCCAGATTCCAAGAAAAAAATAAACACGAGTTCTTCATAGGAGAATATGTGGCCAAATTTAATTGCCACGATACTTTTTTGTTTTGTTTTTTTGAAGGAGAAAATGCTTTATTTAGTTGTTCACAGTGGTTACCCCTGCCTGGGATCTTGAACCTGAGACCCTAGGATATATGTGGGACTGCTTCCAGGTGTACTAGACCGCTAGGCCACCATATATGTGTGTGTGTGTTTATGTATATAAATACGTCTAAAATCTTTACTGAAATTTTTTCAGGCAACTCAAGAAATCTATAGCTTTAGTTTTAGTTAATATTTTTATTCAGTCAAATCAGTACACTTATTAATCATTTTAGTAGTTAAACTAGTTATGTGCCTGAAGTTACTTTATGAGTACAAGATTAAAAGAAATGTCCAATTTTTGATATTGATGGTTGGACAGATAATTAAGCAATAGAATTATGTTCTGAATTATTATTTATCTTAAACTGTTTAAGTCATCAACAAGTCTATCTGCCTAGTTACATCACCAAATTTGTGTATTTAAAAGAATGACTTGATATTCATATGTTTTATGTTATGTGTAAACATACTTACATTATTAATAAGAAAATAATTAAATTATTTGAAGTTATCAGTTAATCACAGTCTGTTTGTATATGAATGAAGAATTCTATATTTTTCTTAAGTATAAAAGGATTTTCTTTATGTTCTTTAAAGAAAATTTCAGTTTAGATTTTGTCACTAAGTTATTAAATAGCATCATCTAGAATATATACAAGGGAAAAGCTATGCTCATAATTTTAGATAAAGTAACAAGAATTTTCTCAAATCAATAACTCTATGATTTAGTTTTATAATGACTGACTCATGGTACTAAGTATCCTGAAATAACACCTTAGTCTTCAAAGAAAGATCAAATAATGCACTGTTTTGGCATTATTCTTATACATTCCTTTCAGTTTTAAAAATCCATAAAGCACACATGGTAAATGTGTATCAGAAACAAAGAGGTTTGTAAGTACTTACACAGATGTATACACAATATTTATTTGGAAGAACAGAAATGACATCAAAACTCATACGATGACAACTTGTAAAATGATTACCTTGCTCATCCCTGCCCCAATTTTTTTTACTTTTGCAATCTTGGCATACAAATATAATCCTAAATATCAAGTGTAAGTCATTTTACATTAATGGAAAAAAGAATCTGTTTTTTTCATTGGAATGATCATTGTTCAAACTTACTGTGTAAACTCTTGTTACTGACAACATAGTTGAGGAGAAAATATTAGAGTACTGAAATAAAAATAGCTCTTGAAAATCCATGTACTTTATTAAGCCATATGTGTATATTTATTCAATCAGTTCTTCAACAAACTACTTGTAGGCACTGGACTAGACATCAAGGATCAAAGGCAGATAAAATATGATCCTTGTCTTCACTTATGGGAAATAGCACCAAAAGAATAAAAATTGCATTCCTTTATCCACACAATGAAGATAGCTTGTGCAAAGACACAAAGATAAAGAATGGGTAATATGGGCAATTAAATTGATGGGAATGAGCAAGTACATAGTGTCTAGGTTCGGAGTAGAGGATGGCAGTAAAAAGTAGAAACAATATCATATTCTCTGATGTCATACTAAAGAGATTAGTGTTTTTCTACAAATGATAAACAAAATCAGCGAATAAATAAGCTACAATGGATCTGATGTCATTTAAAACTTTTATTCTTGGAACACTTTAGAGCAGGAGTCAGAAAACTACAATCTACCTGACAAATTTATCCGCTGCCTTTTTTATAAAGTTTTACTGGAACATAATAATATCCATCTTTTTATTAGGGTCAATGACTACATTCCACTATAACTATATTGTTCAGTGGTTACAAGAGACTGTATGAATGCATAGCCTGAAATATTTACTAACTGGCCCTTTACAGAAAAAATTGTTTACTCTTGATTTACAGCTGGTGGGATGATTTGAAATTATAGATGAAAATAACCATTTGGAAGACAGAAATGGGACAGGTTCCATTAAATGAGTTACAATGACAACGAGGAGAAGATACTGCAAGGATGTATATAAAATAAAATAGTAGGACTGTTTATAAAACAGAATAGTAGGACTTAAAGAGAAATCCCTAGTAGGATGACTTCTAGATTCTTGGCTACTTTCATTAGACTGGTACACAAGTTAATCTGGGAGTACATTCAGATAAAAATATCTATTAGGTCTAAATTTTAGGAGAGAGTTCTGGCACATTAAACAGTAACTGAAAATAGGCTTTCCTGTGGCCACTGAACGGGTTACCTGAGAAGATCTATGAAGACCAAAGATGAGACCCAGAGATATAACAACAGGCAAAATATCAGAATGGAAGATGATGGGGAAAAAAATAGTTGGAGATCTGGCTAAAATATTTCTTTTTAACAATCATGCTGTATAAAAGGAATTTGTTTTATTTTTAACTGTGTGCTTTCTTTTGTTGAGAATACAAGGTTGATCTTGCTTTATAAGGATAGCCAGCTGGCTGGGGTAGGCTTGGGGTAAAATAAAGATTTGGGGTGAACTTTTCAATGATTTAGGACATAGGATCCTGGGTGATGCCAGCCTCCCTGTGTCAACTGGGGTCAACTCCAACAGAACTGAGAGACAGGGGGAGATGAGACAGGACTTGAAGGGAGACCATGGGGGAGAGAGAAGGGCTGCCAGTGATGTGAAAGGAAGTGGAAGGAAGAGAAGAAAGGGTAAGGGAGAAGGAAAGGAGAGGTGGAAAGCTGTGTTCTTTTATAGAAAATGACTTCATATTTTAAAATGTAATCTTGTGGAACAATTAACCCAGGTTCTATGTAGAACTGGATTAAACTAAATAGGATACATACTTTCTTTGACTCTCTTTTGAGAGTTGTACAGATAGTTGATATTAATATAAAACAAGAAAAAAAACTTAAAAAGAAATAAAGCAGTCTCAATCATGTTGCAAATGAAGAGGTTTTATGAAATATCCACTTAATGGTGGTATTTGAGAAATGAACTAGCAACTATATTACAAAAAAGTTCCACAATGCATAATTATATCTAGAAGACTTAAATTGTGATTATATACATAGCATATAAAAACCCAAGTGATGAAAAGTCATTTCCCAACATGATTTTTTTATGATTATAAACTCTGAGACTTGTCATTAACTTATACACTTAAGTTAAAATTGTTAATGATACTTTATCAGAAAAATCTAACATTTAAAAAAGTTTTTAACATGAACTCCTTATGAACTGTGTCACTTTATTTTCCAACATAATATTATGTTATCTCAGGACTTTATAAGTTAACTTTTTAAAATATTTAATGAATGTTTTGCATCATGCTGTAAAATGAAAATAAAATGTGTATGTGTGAATAACACTAATAATGATTTATGGAAAGTTAAAGAGCATTTAGTTGGGAAGATGCAATTCCACTTAAACAGTAAGATAGTGATATAATCAAGGTTAACACAGTATTCTCTGTCACTGATATATAATCTCATATGAATAAATACAAGATTTTCTTGAACTGTAACCATCATATACATATACTATCTCTATAATGCTATATATATAAACTGCACTGAAGAATAAACTAATCTGTTTAACTGTCTAAAATTATTTTTTTATTGAACTCCAATTAGTAAATGCAAAAACATAATAGAAGCTATTATGGTAGTAGTATATTTTCAATTTCCTATAAAAAATTACAAATAAATCCATGATTATAGCTGTATTTAAAAAACTGCAATTACAGACTATACAGTTTGAAAATCATTTGAAAAAATAAATTTTGCTTTTAGAGAGAGGATGGCTATACTACCCTGAGACCATATTATCAGATGTTACTTCTACAAATGGGGTGTAGGGAGGGGAAGATCTATATAAAGAATAGAATATTGAAATATTTTTTCAAAGACAAGCTTTTCTATAGTTATTTCCTTTCCTGGTTTTCAGAAGTCTTGAATTAAATGAAAACCCTCAGTCGGCAGCTTCTGCATTTGCCTGTTTCTGGTGTTAATTATCTTTTGTTTGCCCTTGATAATCCTGAGGTTGGTATGCAGATGATATGAAGGCTGCAGAATCATCTCAAAGTGTAAAAAACAATGGCATTGTCAATTCTGCATCACAACACTTTATAAATTATGAATGTTATCCACATTAAGGAGAGTGGTAGACTTTTAAAATTACTTCCATGAATAGATTAAATTACAAGTATTATTACATTTCATTTTATTAAGTGTATCTTAGTAGTTATTAGAGCAAATGAACATGGTCTCTCAATTACATAATAACATTAGAACTAAAAATTATGCATCAACACTCCCAGATGCATAATGGAGCATTGTATATTAATCACTCTAAACAATATTTTAAGTTTATATAAAGGCAATTATTACCTATTGAACAATAACATTATTTTATTGGTTTATTAAAATTCAGTATAAGAACTAGGTCTTTTATTAATAAGCTCTAGGTGTTTTCAGTTTTTTCAAAGAAACAAAATATGTACAATTAGTCCAGCTTACTTACATTTGTTGATGCTTATCTTCGATAAAATCATTATATATATATAAAAGGAATATAGTCACTAAAATATATCCCAGTTATTCATATTTTATGAAAACCAATTGCAAATCATATTACTGAAAGTTTTACTTGTCCAATTTGAAAGTTATAGTTCAATATTACAACTACTAAAATATTCATATAAGCATTAAAAGATTTGAAACAAAGAGTGACAAGTTATAAATATATTACAATCTGCCTAGATCTATAGGATCAATTTTAAACTATTTTTCCTAATCTAGGTGATGCTAAAATATCAATTTTAATAAAATGAATTTGTTATATATGTAAGCCAATATTCTAAACTTATCTGATTATTTTGCTTTAGTTAATTGTTTTATGATTTAAAATGGATGATTACTGCACATTGTATTAGAGTATTATCTCAATGTTAGAAACTAAAATGTTTTTTTTTTTATATTTCACAAATTATTTTGCTTTGACATTAAAATCATAGTTATATCAAAGCTTTCTACAAATTTAGTTAGAACTGAAACAGTTGTTTCCAGCATCAACACTACTTTTCAAAATACACAAAACACAGCTTGTGCTTTTTAAATGTGGTGAAAGACAGTAGTTGAGTTGTCATTAATGTAACAAAATAAAAGTTATTTTGCATTTTTTGAAAATCTATGGAACATGGATATTATTAAGAAAACATGGAAGCAACAACTTAATTGGTCTGAATTTGTGAATGTACATTTTGCAAATTTGTAAAAGGAATGTCTTTTTACCTATGTAACTTAACCAAATATTACTATGCATTTACTTTAACAAGCAAAATATTTACATTGTTAATAAATAAAGTGAAAAATTGTGATTTATACTCTAAGAATCAATCTCAATGATTAATAACATTTTGTTTATTAAAATTCAATTTAAAATACTTACAAAGAAAATATCTTTCAAATGTATAGGTATATTCCTTCTGCTTAAACTTTTTACATAATATGAATTTCTTAATAATTCTTAATTATAATAACTACTAAAATATTCACATAACTTTTCTAAATAAGCTGCTTTACTTATAAAATTTGTAATGCTTCCAGATGAAGGATATAATGTAGAAAAATATATTCCAAGAATGTATTAACAAAATCATCTAGATCCATATTTTTATTATAGCTGAGATATAAGAAAATGTGACTCACCTATGCATTTAAGTAAACAACAAATACTATCTCTCATATGTTTTTAAAACCATTTTTTTTTATATTTCTCTCAAAATGGTATACATACTTTATAGAACACAGAACACAGTTTAACTAAATTTTTATTAACTTGTTTCCAATTCTCTTTTGTTTCCTTCTTGCTTGAGATGTTTCAGATATTACTTCAAAAAGAAAAAAATTTATTTAAAAAGAAAAAATTATTTCATCTTAATCTTTCTAATTCTGTTCTTATAAGATGAACTTGAATTTGTTCTTTTAACACTGATTCTTTTTATGGAGAGACCTTATTTCTTTACTAATGAACTGAATAAAATGATATCAGGTTATGTTCCTAGGTAAGTACTATTAACTAAATCAAACACAATAGTAATACTGTCTTATATAATAGAAAATAAATATTTCATTTAGTCTCCTATATACAGTTTCTTTCCTTTCTCTCTTCTCTCTCTCTCTCTCTCTCTCTCTCTCTCTCTGGAAAAGCAGTGATTATGACAGCAGGTAAATAGCATGCAAAGATTATGCAGTAGTTTGCAATTTGTACCTCTCAAGCATCACTGAAAATTTTCTACTAGGAAATAAAAACCAGGCATAATTCACTAAAATTACACAGAACACCTCTTTGATCAATAGAGATAAATCTAGTTCTGTTGTTAAATCGATTTTCTCCTTTATAGAGATATATTGTCCTGATTGTTTTAAGAATAATCGTTTCATGAAGGATTTTTATGGCGATTTGGAAAAAGTAAACAAGAGAAAACTTAATGCAGCTCCTTGGCATTGCCAACATTTCAAGTTAATTTGTTAGAGATAGCAAAAGAGATTTATATCAGTTTGGGCAATAATGTTTTCCTGAAAGAAATTCAGTGAGGCTGGTTTCCTTTCAGAAATAAGCAACCTCTGTGTTTGTTTTACTTTTAAAAAATTTTCAGGTCTTGCCAATATAAATATTCACTAATGCATACTCTCTCTTCCAACTTTTATCACTTTCCTTGATTTCCTGGCATAGATCACATTGAAAAAGTCCAGATAATTTAAATTTGTTTTGTATTACAAAAATGTTTAGACTAGACTCAGGGACAAAGGTAGACTCCAAGGGTTGCTTAAAGTGGTGTTGCTGAATTATTTCTTAATCAAAATATAAGGGCTGTGTATTTATGTGTGCATTCTATCAAATTTTTAATTTTTACTAAAAATTACACGTTAAATATTTCATAAACAAGTATTCAAATGTAGTACACTCTTAAACATTAAGGGTGAAAGAAGAAATAAATTTACTTAAGAAGACATTATATATTTGTTAAAGAAATGAAAAAAAACATTAAATATACTTTGCCGAATGATTTTGCTGAAACAACTAATATAATGGTAGATATATATAAATGGATAATTTCATTTAATTCATATTGTATTATACATTATTATTTATTTATCCCTTTAAAGAGAGCAAAGTATTTTATTGTAGAAAGCAAGAAGCATTTCTTATAGTATCTTAAGTTAATAATTTTAATGCTTTTGTGAAAAAATGCTTTTGTGAAAGTGCTTTTTATAACTTCCTAAAAATAATATCCTAAAAGGGAGTATTTTGAAATTTGGATTAAAATCTAAAGTTTAATGTGAAATAATATGCCTTTAGCTTAATATCTCATTGCTATATATCTAAGATAATTATAGTTCAGATAAACAACTGCCATTTTTCCACAATACAGGTAAAATATGCAAAGAGATAAAGTTGCATTTTAGTTA
>RJWH01003274.1:57500-147500 GCA_004363575.1 Solenodon paradoxus | reverse complement strand
TATGCTGAAAATATTTTTATAAGTCTTTTATATTGAATGAATTGCTTTCTTAAACATTTTATATAATGTCAAAATTGAGGTATTCGACTATTCAACATTTTATTGAAAACTAATTTTCAGGAAAAATCACTTTAGCAATATTGCTTTTAAATTATTAAATATCAAATAATAAACAAGATTCAATTAAAAATAATCTAGTTAAAATCTATACTATCTTAAATAATTATTATCCGCCATTTGGAAAAAGCACAACTTTTTAATAGCACAGCTTCTATTTAAATTTCTTATTTCAGACACAGAATATTTAAAACCAAAACCTCTTATTTTCCACAAAGACGGCTTCTTTTTTAAACTTACATTTATGAGTTTTCTTAAATCCTTCATTAAGATGAATTAACTTTTTGTTATATAATGAAATTTCTCCTCCATGCGCCCCCCCCCCCCCATTTTTACTTATTTATTATGGTAACTGCTTTTTTTATAAATTTTATTTTATCTAGTGAATTTCATGACTACTTATTACCTTCTTATGCTTCAGTTCCTAAATAAATCTGGCAGGATAAGTGGTAGCTTTTCCATATGATACGGTTCCTTCTTAGACATTTACACTCACAAGCTTTAAGGTTCAAAACCGATTTTGATCAACATTCCCTTCATTTCTGGTTTTGTGACATCATCGATGAACACAGACTTGATATCAATCACTTCTAAGGTATATTCTGAGAAAGTCTTGCTGTGCATCAGCCAAGACAGAGTCCTTAATGAAATAATAGGCTCCTTAGTT
This sequence comes from Solenodon paradoxus, assembly GCA_004363575.1. Lineage (NCBI taxonomy): Eukaryota > Metazoa > Chordata > Mammalia > Eulipotyphla > Solenodontidae > Solenodon > Solenodon paradoxus. The sequence continues at coordinate 146,716 of RJWH01003274.1, read as the reverse complement.
ATTATCATAATTTTTATAGTGAAGTCCTCACATCAGACATTGTCCCCTGCCTCTGTCAATCACCCATTGCAATTAACTTATTAAATTGCACTTGAATTGGATTGACTACTAGAGAGGAGAAACTAGAAAGTTCTCAAAAACAGATTCTTCTTTTCTATTCTTTAAACACTTCTGATTCAGAAAATGTGGGATCTGGATTTTCCCTGTATAGCAGATTATGTTTCCCCTTTCAACTTAAATAGGAGAGGTATTTTTAAACTCCTTCAGCGAACTGGATAGTTACAGTTCATCCTTCTTTCTTCCTCTCCCCTCAACCCATCCCACCCACCCCAAGGAAACTATCAATTAGCACAATGACTGAGATATGTTTAATAGATTGTTAATAGTCCAATTCATCAAATATTAATTAAGTTTAAAAATATGTGCAAGACATATTTTATTCCTCCAAGTAACCCATCATTTAGTGTGAAATAAGAAAAGGATATGGTAGGTACCAAAAAGAGGTGAAAATAAGGTTTCAGGGGAGGTCAAAGGAGGTAAAATCAATAAACTGATATATCCAATCAACAAAATATTTAGTGAGTGCTTGTGTGGCTGACACATATAACATAATTCATGAGTAGCTAATAGTTCACATTTTAATGATGGAAACATGTAAATATATGACTACAGTATAACAAATAGGTGTTCTAATAGAAGTGTAGACAGAGTGTTCAGGAGACATATATGAAAATATGAACACAACATCAAGGGTCCTGAATCAGAAAAGACTTCACAGTGGGTGGGGAGAACAGTTCTGAAAGACTAAAGTGTTCCAGCAAAATAATTGGCATTAAGCAAAGACACCAGAGAGTAGACAGCTCTGGCAAGTCTGTGGGAAGGAGGAGCCAGCTATTGTGTCTAATACAGGAACTGCCCCCAATTAATGGGGGACTAGAAATTGCCTAGAATTGACATGAAATAACATAACCTTTAATGTAACATACTTCTGCAACTTCACCCAAGGCAGGAAAAAAAAAAGATAAAAATGCCATGTATTAATTAGGAAGAGCTTGGGCTGCAAGAAACTGAATAACTGACCAAAAGTTTAAACAAAGAAGTATTTATGGAGCAAGTGGGCAGCTGTCAGCATTTCTGTGATTATTTGGTTACAACAAGCCCTACTGTACATATAAGATTCACATCTAAGTTGAAGTGAAAAAGAAGTTGAGAGGATCATAAGCTTTCTCTTTTAGGATGCTTACCCTTTTACTTAGAGAAAGAAGTCTCCCCGCAGCGGGCTTCCTTAGCCAAACATAGGTCCAAACATTGGCTGCTAGGGAGACTCAAAAATTAACTTTTCTGCCTCAGAGAAAGGAAGACGTGGGAACAGGGATTTGGGAATAAGGACTGAGCGAGTCAACCTGAAGCATCTGTGAGAGAGTCCTATCCTCAGCTGTAGCTGGTGACACCTGTACAATCACATGGGTTACAGTTTCCCCCAGAACATCAAGAGCTCCACTTACTGTTTCCCAGTTCCAACATGTGGAAGAACAGATATCTATCTGCTTCTCTGCTTTCAACAAAAATTTCTTTCCCCTCCATACCATTTTCCATGATCTTAGATAAGACAATAGCAAACTAGCTTAGAGATCAGGAACCCCACTTGCTCACAGTACATCTTTATCAAAGACAGAACAACAGCCAAGCTGCATAGTAAAATTACACCACTTATTTCCTTACCAGTCTGCTGGGTCTCAGACCTTCATTAAAAGATGACAAGCAAATGAACTGAGCATAGAGCATAATGACACTGGGGGAGGCACACCGACTTAAATGTGAAAGAAGCCTCTCCTATTTATTCACTGAATAACCTTCCTGAGCCCTTTTGTCAGCAGTGAAATGCAAATAAAAATGGTATCTCTCAGATATGATATAAGAATTAAATGAGATAATAAATGCAAAGTGCTGTACACAGTATCTAATGCATATGTTTAACATTTTTAATTAAAAAAAGTGATAGCTCCATGATGAAAATCAAGCACTCTTCCACACCAACCACATGGCAGAAGTTTGAACAGGGAACTCCAGTTTGTAAAAGTTATTCCTTCTTAATTTAATAATGTGCATCATGACCCTTTAAGTTTCCTTATAAATTAGTATAATTTATCATAAAACTGATTGCTGGTAGCACAGATGGAATATTTCTTTACTTTTTCTTTTTTAAAAGGAAAGGTGTAGGTAGGAATGAAGGTGAGTAAGCAGGTAGGCAGGAAGAGGAGGAAGAAGCACCTTATTTATTTTATCTAGCTGTTCATCTTTGTTTTTCACCACCCCCACTCACCCCACTCCCTAAACTGGGAACCTTGAGATGTATGTGAACCAGGTCCAGCGTACTAAACCACTAAGCCATCAGGGTACACTGAATATTTCTAAATTATTACAAACACCTCTGCTTTAAGACTTGTGATTGTATTGCTATTTTTTCTGATTTCTCTTTGACTGGATTGAACCAAAAGAGAAGCAATCTTCTCATAGTGAGAAGTCACGTATAATCTTTACTTAGGTATTAGAAGTAAGTGACCTTCAAAGGTATTGAATTAGATAGGAACAACTTACCCTGAAAGTTGAAAATGATGTAATGTCTCTCTTTTGTTTATAAAAAATTTATCATGACTTAAATATAAGGATGGTACCAGCCCCTCATGTTATCTTAGATATGTGACAAAAATATTTCTTAGAAATTTCAGATATTCCATTCGTGCATACAAGTCCACAATCCATTTTCCATAATTATCTGTGTTAGAAGTTCTATTTTTTCAATTTTATAAGGAAATAGTGTGTATCTATATATTCCAGAGCACAAGCACTGGAATATTCCTCAGTAATATTCTATTGCTCAGATAAATTTAATATTCACACTGCTTGGAATAATTCAAAAACTTTAGTTACATGTCAATATAGCTCATGTTTGGTATTAAATTAGCTTCAAAACAGAAAATAAAATGCTTTCAGCACATTTGCATTTTAGAATTGTGAAAAAATATTGTGACGATGTACGTGTAGCACAATTTATTGTGATGTCATTTTTAAATGGAAGAAAATACTTCATTGAATAGATGAAGCAAATGATAGTCTTTTCCTTTCAAGAGGTCCTAAGTTGTAAAACAGTATTTGAGATTAAACATTATTTTATGTAGACTATTTAAAGAGAAGGCATTTTATTTACCTCTTTAATTGTGGACTTATTTATATTTCGCCCTGAATGATAATGGTATTAGGACAGTTTACAAAAATAAAATATGAAAGCATTTTTTAAACTGGTTGAGGGAACTGGAGCCAGGAAAAATAAAGGCCAGATATCAGTGAAGTTGTAGGATAGACTAGATGTTGAAATACATTTATCTGGCCTCTACATTTGCTAGAGATGGATGGCAAATGTAGCACTGAGTTCCCCAGAAGTCAATTCAAAGAGAGAAATCTGATGAGCTTTATGTTTTCAGTTGTCCATAAAACAAATGCAATAAAATTCCTCATGCAAACCATTTCATGAATCAGAGACAGGTGTTTTCTTTTCATAGACTTACAAAATTTTCTCTCAGAGGCAAAAACTTCTTGGTTGTTGTCATGTCCTTTGATGCTGACTTATGATATAATAAAAGCTACATTTACCCAAAAGCCAAATAAGGAGGTTCTAGTGCATAGATCTCTGGCAGGTAAAATGTAGATAGGTAGAGAACTGCAGAACTGAGTTCTTCATTTTTTGTTTTTTAACAACTGTATTTCTTACAGCTGGGTTTTTGATACATATTCAAACATTTTCTATAGTAATAACCATTGTCCATTGTGGAAAGTGTCACTGATGGAGAGATTATGCCCTAGACAGAAGACTGAGATGGACATGTTAGTCAGCCTCAGGTTTATCACTAGAATCTATTTTAAAATGGTGTTTAACACTTTTGAAACTCTTACCATTTGCTTTATTTTATTGCCTCTATCGATCTGAAAGCAGGGAACTGCCTTTGACAGTAATTGACAAGCTTGAGGATACCAGCAAAGATTATTGAGGAATTGTGTTACAGATCATGGCCTCTGTGAATGTGTCCCTTGAAGTTTATGGCCTTTCATAACTGCCCTCCTGTATCTGTAACACTCTTCTCTCCTTCCCACATCTATGCGGTATGCATAGTCTGAATTGGCTATACAGGTGGCATCTTCTCTGAATTTGTTAATTTTCTAGATCTTTCTACAACTGAGGATTTTTCTACTTCTTCTCAGACTCTTTGTTTCTTGTCACCCTTCCATTTTCCTACTATATACCCATTATAAGAGTATTTCATTTGCATCGAATACGGTAACAGCAAAAATTGCTTTGACCTCTATGTCTAAAGTATTTGTCTCTAAAGTAAAAGTTGGCAAATAATCCCAAAGATATTCTTATTGTTGCCTTGATGTACTCCCATAGTAGAGTCTAGTAATAATGACAAACGATTTTAGAGAAAGAAACAAAGAAAAACAGACTACAAGTAATAAAAAGGAAGCCAAATTAATTTTGTAACAACTTTTCAATGTTTAGTCATTTAAGTAGCTGTAGATCAATTTCAACAAAAATTTAGATATTTGGTGAGTTGTTATATACGCAAAGCTGAATGTTTTCTCAGTCTTGGTTTCTGATCACTTAAGCAGCACATGAAACATAATAGAACCCTTCCTTCCCTTTATCCTCCCTCCTAACAATCATCACTATAGTCATGTATCACTTAATGACAGATTTATTGAGAAATGTGTTGTTAGGCCATTTCCTTGGTGTGCAAAGTCAAAGTGTATGCACACAAGCCTAGATGGTATAGTCCACCTACTCACCCACGCTGTGTAGTAAAGCCTGTCGGGGCCATGATGTACATGCCATGTGCAGCTGACTGCAATGTCAGTAAAGGAAATATAACTGTATTTTGCTACTCCCTTGAACTTGGTTTATTACATTGTTTGATGCCTGATAAACTGTCAAAGAAGTGACTCCTCCTTATTGTGCTGATATCCAAAGCAAAATATTGTTGAGAGACTTCCTTTGAAACTTAGACCTGAGTCAAAAAAAGTAAGAATTAAGATCTGACGGTGCTGCAAGTCTGAAGAGTGTGTTTTGGAGTTCCCGACCAAGTTAGGAGGTGGAGGTTTTAAAAAAAAAAAAAGACTTCTTTGTGGTCTCTCTACTTTCTAAATGTTTGTCTCAAGTAGAGACATAAGGATATCTTGAAAGATGCTGCTGATTGGGGAAACCCAGTTATAAGTTTTTCACTATTGCAAATGCTATGACTTTATTATCTTAACTTTTCATGTAGTTTCTTCAGCTTAAAGAAAGTCTACAATGTGCTCATGATTATAAATATACTCATTTCATCAACTTCATGCTGTTTCTAATCAGTTTTTTTCTTTCCCAAATTTTTTACATTGTTATATATTTTCATATGTTCTCTGTGAACCCTACATGTCTCTTTTGTAATTAATTACAACTGCAGTTAATTACTTATTTAGACTTTGTCCTCCTGCAGGATTATAAATCCCATGTCTCTGTAGCTGTAGTCCCCAGTTTCTAGAAAAGAGCCTGGCTAATCAAAGGTGCTCAGTAAACATTTGATATGAGTGCAAGCATGAGGGGATAGAGGAAGCAAAGCAACATACTTTTCATAGGAAGCATTTAAAAAACACTTCAACTTTAGACATAATCTCACCTATTTTTCTCAGCTTTATTTCCTCTGTACTTTAAGAGCAATTTAACTTGTTGATGCTCTTATTAATTTACACTCAATTATTTAGGATACTCTGAAAAACCTGTATGATGTTCAAGAAACTTCACTAAAAAAAATGAAAGGACACATTCTTTTATGAATGACTTTTTATTTTTCCTTTTAATAATTGTTTAAAACTAGAAATATTTTGGTCTAAGGTAATTCCAACTTTAAATAAATTTCATCTAACTTTTCATTATTTTTCAAGATTCTCAGCATCCAAGGTTGGCATTGGTGGGAAAATTATTCCAGTTTTATAATTTGCAGAAAAGGAGGTGGATCTGTTTTTAATCTATTTTTATTAGGGTTATTGACTTTTTTGTTTATCTGAACATGTATAGACAGTAATTACCTTTGAGGATTTTAAATAAAGTCAGTACTGATGCCTACCCACATCTTGTGAATTTTATATACCTGACCCTCAAACTGAAACACAATATAGAGTCACCTGAAGTTTTCTTAGAATTATAGCCCTACGTAAATACATTCTTCTTATGACATAGTATCTTCTACATCACTCTAATAGTTGTAGCATGTCATAACTTGCCCCCTCAATATCTGTTCTCCCTTTCCATTGTTCAATGCCTGATTTTCAGTAGAATCCTGGCTAAAAACTAAATAGTCCAATCCCCCTCTTTTGTAGTTAGAGAGTAATACATTTTGATCAATGAAACTTATGAAAATATTGCTTATGATTTCCTGGAACTTTCCTTCCAGGGAGGAATGATCCTTTCCACCTATCCTCTTCTTTCCTGCTGACTTAAAGGCATGTAATGCAGAAGGCTGGGCCTTGAGCAATCACACTGAGAACAGAAAACAAGAGCCACAAGACAGGGCAAGTTAGGATTCTGAGACGCTGAGTATTTCCTGAAAATATTCTGTACACTCTAGATTGCCTACTTCTAGACTTATTTTATAACAAAATAGATTTCTATTTTGTTTTACTCATTGTTGTATTTTATGTCTTGACCTTATAGTCAACCCTATTCCTAAATTTACAAAAAAAGAAAATAAAAGATAGAAACCTAGGAAATAAATAATTTAAAAAGAAATATAAAGAAAATGGTAGCAAAATATTATCCATGTATGATACTGCTCTTACATAGACAAGAGATTCTAGGAACATTTGAAAACTTTGTTTCTGTTTTTATCTTTTTTTTTTCTCCAGTTATTTCCCAGATGTGTCAGCACTAAGATACAGTTTCACTGTGGTTAACAGGATTTTTCTGTCCTTCAAAAGAGAAAAGGGAAAAAAAATCAAGAATCCCAACAATACCAATTTATGACTAGAGTATCAAGACATCTTAACCTAAAGTCACACTAAACTTTATTTATTCTGATTTGTTTTGCATTTTATTGTATGTATTTTCATCCTTAATTATTTTCTACTTGCGTTCTTATTAACCTTTAGTCACCTTCTGTGTGGGAAGATCAGGAAATAAATATTTTGATGATGACCTGATGTATCAAATTAAATGAGGAGACTCCCTCCTCCATTTACAGTGCTTTCTCTAAGGCCAAGAGGCAGGTTATACAGAGGAGATGCCTGAAGGACAAAGCAACCTTTTCATTATCTAGTAGAATATATTTTAGGGCAAATGAGTATAAATTGTTCATGAATTACTAAGCATTAATTGTAAATTGAACTAATTCTGATTGAATAAAACTTTTTTCTACTCTCATAAAGTTAAGACCTTCTTATGAAGAAAGAGAAAAATGACTGCCCTGCACAAGGGGTTAGCATGCTCAGGGTGACTTACCATCCTACATTAAAATAACAAACTATCAATATATGACTATTTCCTATGAATATTCTTTCTCATATCCATAATGATAGGTTAGCTATACATAGACAAATATGTGGTCAACATAAGAGTTTATAATACTGTTATATGAGCTGGACATAAAAGTTCTTTCATCGGCAGATATTTACACGTGGATGAAATAATCTTAAAAAAATCTCTGACATGTCTCTCTCTCTTTCTCTCCTTGCTCACAATTTTGTTTTACTTCAATTTATTTGAGGACTGTTAGAGGAGCGTCTGTCCTCTGAGTAGAGAGTGAATCCTGTGAGTCCTTTCTGAGTGCAGAGATCCTGCTACTATCAGTTCTTTTGTTATTATATCTTAGTTTCTAAGTCTGCAAAATGGGCATGGAAATGAAAGGATGTAAAATTAAGTGTATTATGTGAATCTCATCAATTCATACTAACACACTGTGAAACAGTAATATAATTCATATTTTATGAGAATAAATAAAATACAAGAGATTTCAGATATAGAAAAAATAATACGACTCTCTGGACTTTAACAATCATATGGCTTTCAGGTAACTGAACTATGTATTTAGATCTGTGAGTAACTGCCTGATTTTCATCAAGTGTGCACTCTGCTCAAGATTTGGCTGATGTCTTCCCTTCTAGGAGAAGGACTTCGAGCTCCTACATTGTAGACACCAAGGCAAAACTTTTGTCAAGCAAACCAACTCACTTGTCCTATGTTTGAATATTTATTTTTAGTTACTGAACGTCTTCAAAATTGACCTTTGCTATTCATGACTATGAATCAATTGTTTTTACTAAATTAAAAAATTAAGCCTTCAGATATAAGAACTTTAGTTGTATCTATCTATCTGCTAACTGATCTTAAAACAAATTACTGAAATCTTTTAATTAGACAAGTTGTTACAATCACTAGAACCAGAAGTATTTCTGTTTAAAGTTGAATAAACAAGGGAAAGGTGGTTTTTATTATTTGTGTTCTGATATTTTTAAAGAGTCTTAGTAACCCTGAATGCCTACATATTATATTGACAGTGGATAAAATAATGTGATTATTATTTTTTTAAATCTGTGTATATGGTCTTCAAGGAAATTGTAAGATACCATAGCTTAGAAAACGCGTTTTATACTTTCACATTTTCCTTAGTTCCTGGGCAATTCTCATCACATCATAATAGGGAGGATATGATGGCAGCATGACTTATTACTAGTGATGATAACATTGATCTGCAAGATTTCTGCACTGTAGAATTGCTATTTTTCCCTCTCATGCTCTATTTATTAGTGACATGTCACTAACTGAGTGCCTATTTACTCAATGGGAGGTGAATTAAGCTCCACCTCTTAGAGAGAGATGTATCAAATAATTTATGCACTGTACTAAAATCAGCACAACAGTTAACATATATTTAGAGGGAGACAATTTTGGTCTCTATAAATATCCTATTTCTCCTAAAAGTTTCATCACACTAATTTTAGAATCAGTGTTTGATGTTTTCTTATGATTATAAAAAGAAAATCCATTATCTTAACATAATTGATAGTAAACCAGCCCTACATGTATAAGGAAAAACACTAACTGGTCTCTTGGGAAGTATTTTCTCTTTCCTAAATATAATTGTGACGTACAACAGTCTGAACACGCACAGAAAAGCTATGATGCACCACACAACCTGATCACGTACAGAGCCTATGTTACTTAAAACGACTTTGACCCACTCCATGACCAGAGACGAATCATCATTCACTTTCTCATGACTCACCCCACTGTTTCAAACCAATCATCATTAACTTCCCTTATGTCTCTTCTATGGCCTGAAACCAATGGGACCAATTTCCACTCACTTCTATAACCCAGTCCCTACATAGTCTCCCTGAGTAGAATGCTTACGAGACAGTACTTCCTCAGAATGATCCCTGTTCTCCTTACTTGCTGAAGTAATAAACCTTTCCTTATTTAAGAAACTTGTTCTGTGTCTTTTTGCTAATGCTCACCAAAGGAATGGGCTCACTGAGCCCACTAACTTAAGGTTATGAAAAATGAGGAAGTATAAGAAAATGTCACAAATCAGAGGAGATTAAGACCAAATGACAACTAAATGCAAATGTGGTACACTAAATTGGATCCTGAAACAGAAACATTAATGTGGAAACTGGTGAATTCAGAATAAAGTCTGTAGCTTATTTAATAGCACTGTACCAGTATTAATTTCTTAGGTTTGACAATAATTAGCTAAGAGGTAAATATTAGGGGAAGCTGGATGAAGGGTAAATGAGAATTCTCTGTAGTGCAATAATTATACTATATTTGCATTCCTTCTATAAATCTAAAATTATTTCAAAATAAAAAAAATAAATGTGTACAAAAAATGAAAAAAAAGAATGGAAAAAGAAAGAGATGTAAAAACTAAAATCTTTATATCCTATATTGGGAGCAATCTTTTTTTAAAATACTTTTTTAAAATTGATTAGTCAAGAAAAGTAATCTATATAAGGCATTCTTCACAGAAATCAAACAAAAATCATGAAATGTATCTGGAGCTACAAAAAAACTCTGAGAAGCAAAAACAACCTAGAGAAAACTTTTTAAAAATGTAGGTGGCATGCTTCCTGACTTCAAACTATACTACAAAGCAATTGTAATCAAATCAGTCTAGTATTAGAATAAAAACAGAGAGCAATGGAGAAAAACTAAAAGTGCAGAAATAAAACCACATACATATGAACAATTTACAACAAAGGAGTCAAGAGCATATAACAGGGGAAGGATAGTCTCTTCAATAAATACTGTTGGTGAAGTTAGATTGTCACATGCAAAAGGCTGAAATTACCTAATACTAGTTAATATGGATTTCAATATGGATTAAAGATTTGGATGTAAGATGGGAAACCATAACATACAGAGAAAGCATAGGCAAAACATTCCTTGACAATAGTCTAACCAGTATCTTTGGGAACTCGACTCCAATGGTAAGGGAAATAAAATACAAAAGAAACAAATAAGACCATATCAAACTAAAAAGCCTCTCTGAAAGCAAAAAAAAAAAAAAAAAATACAATCACCAAAATGAGAAGATAGTCTACTGAATGAGAAAAGATATGTGCACATCATATATCTGACAAGGGGTTAATATAAAAATACATAAATAACTCATACAACTCAACAGAAAAATAAACAATCCAGTCAAATTATGGGCAGAATATGTGAATAAACATTTCTCCAGTAAGATATTCTCCAAAAATGACCAATAGGCACTTAAAAAGTTAAAGTTCCACCTCTCTTGTTATTAGGGAATGCAAATGAAAACAATAAGATATCACCTCATACCTGTGAAAATTCTTTTATCCAGAACACTAGAAAAAAGTGTTGGCAAGGATGCTGAGAATAAGAAACTCTTAAACACTGTTGATGGGAGTGTAAACTGGTACAATCATTTTGGAAAGTGGTATGGAGATTGCTGGAAAACTTGGGAATGGAAATTCTATATGATCTAGTACCCCACTTCTGAGTTTTTACCCTAAAATTATAACAACTGAAAGAGACATGTGCACCCCCATATGTTCATTAAAGTGCTGTTAATAATAGCCAAGAGCCAGAAACTATCCACTTATATGTCCATGAACACTTAAAGAAGATGTGCTATGTGTGTATACATATATACATGCATATGCATACAATGGAATACTACTTAGCTATCAACAAGAAAGATGGAATTCTCTATTTGCAACAACAACAAAAAATGGACCTAGAGGGAATTAATGCTAGTGAGACATGCCGGAAGGAGAAAAACAAACATTGTATGATTTCGCACATATGTGGATAGAGAAACTAAGCAAACAAATGAACCAAATCAAACAAAAACAGACTTTAGTTTATCAAATCAAATAAGTGATCACTCAAAAGGAAGTGGGAGAAGGGTAAACAAACTGAATAAAAGGGTCAATTATATGGTGAAGGAGATAATTGGGCTATTGGTGGTAAACTAAATGTATTATATACAGATGTTTATTTACAATGAGGCATACCTTTAACTTATATAATATTATGATGCAATGTTATCAATTAATAATGAAGAAATGTTAAACTTAAATATTAGATAAAAACCCTAAAAGAGTTGAAAATGATTCTCTCCGGTAAGCAAGGCCAGGAGAAGAGTATGGGAGCTGCTTTTTTCCTATTGTTATAAGCCTTCTTAGCACATTTGACTTTCGTAATAGACTGTAGATATTAGCTTGATTTTAAAGAGTTACAATAACTTTAGAAATAAACAAATAATAGATCAGTAGATTTTTTTAAGGACTCTGAATCATAGATAATTTCAAGACTGAAGATGACATACAAAGTACCATCAGCAGTTACTAGGCAAAAGACCTACTACCTCCTAAACAAAAGGCAGCATCCGGCACTGATTAATACAAATATACTGGATTATTTAAAAGTCTTAATAGCATGGAGCAAAAATCAGTTATCCAGAAATATTTTGAAGCTCATGAAAATCAAGATGTCTTAGAAATATAAAGGATCCTTAGGAAACTTGATAGTGTGCTTTCTATTACATAAAATGGCTAAATTCAATACGGATCTATAAGCATAAAAAGCACATAAAATACTTACGAAAGGGAGCTAAAAGCAAAATAAATTATAGAAAACATTTTTTTTCTTAGGAAGACTAGGTATAAGGCCTTAAGGAAATAAGGTGTTATGGGTTTTAGTGGTATTCATTACCATGAGAAAGAGGTGACTGGGGAAGCTTTAATCTCAACTTCAAGATTTATTTTTTTTGTCTTTCTATTCTTTTCTCTCTTCTGGTTCAGTCATTATTATCTACCTACTTTCTATCTTCTTCTTCTGTTCTTTTTATTTACAGTTTTTCCATGTTTTTCATCTTACTTTCTTAGAGGAAGTGTCTTTTGAAGTGTGCCTTTTATCTCAGTGACTAACAAGAGATGTTAATAACATCTGAAGTAATGGGGAACATGTCACTTAACAGAACAAGAATAAGGAATCTTTACTGTAGCCATAGTAATGTCATTTTTCTGACAACATTTCGATGGCATTTTGGTGATTATTAAACACTATGCATAGAAAATCCAAAGATGTCAAGAATTCTTTAATGTTTATAACCTTTGAGGTTAAAAAAATACGCGATTATTTTACTATTTTATTATTTTAATTTTATAACGATTTTGAATTTTTTTCCTAATTATTCTGCATTATTAGCTTCCAAGAGCATTCTTGAAAATACAACACACAGGACTTTCTGAGGAGAAAAAAATACATATTAATAATTCCTATGTGATGCTTCAATTCATTTTCCTGTATTTGTTTTTATGTTTCATAGCTAGATACTTCTGTAATGGAAGGCTGGGGTCTTTGCCTGAAGGAAGGAGTATATAAATATGCAAATAATACTTTATTGTGGAGAGATTTTCAATTTGAATATAAATTTGATAAGCACTGTTATCCTAAATATCAACACAATTCAGAACTAGATCATCACATTTTGTTGGCTATTTTTAAATTTCACTTGCAAGTGTGTAATTCACTGAAAAAGTATGCAAAGACCGAAACACAAAAACTGTTTTTTTATTTTAAACAAAGCTAAACAAAGCTTCATTTCTTCATGCATTTTTATTAAGCTCTTAAGCATAGTTGAAGGCAAAAGGGAAATTTAAAGACAAAGATATATTGCAGATGATCAATATTGCATCAATTCTTATATTTTAAGTTCTTTGTGAGTGTGCAATTAATCTACCTAGGATATGCCTACTTTCTTTATCCAAATTCAAAATTGAAGATATCCCCTTCAGTGTTTTCTATTAAGGGAAAAAATAGCAAGCATTGTTTTTAAAAGTCTCTATACTATCAAGAAAAAACACTAAACTATGAAAATTGGGTTAGTACTTATATTCTTTACTTATCAAGAGATAGTTCATGGAAAAGGTCACTGAGAATTTGGCCTTGGTGAAGAAAATCATGAATAACGTTCAAGTGTATTTAATAAAAAAAAAGGTCAGGCAAGGATTTCAGCATTGAGAATAATGTGAAAGCCGTGCAAATGAATAGTAAGAAGCCTATTCTTGAATTATGCTGAAAATATTGTATGGAACAAAGACCTATACTTTTTAACGTCACATCTCTGTCTGAAAATGACCGTCCAGTAAATATGGGAAAGAAATCTGACAATTCACTTTGGGTGGGCAAATGCCCTGAAAATATAGGAAAGAAAAAAGAATCAAAATTAGAAAAAGTTAGTGAGCAGAATAACAAAATCAGGGCTCAATAAATTAGTTTGTTCATATCCATGCTCAAATGGTCACAAGCAACTACCTAAAGTTAACTAGCTAATTATTTTAATATCTCCCATGAAATACTTTCTCTTATAATCAGCTTTGCTAAAAAGCTGATGAATGCAAAGTCCTATCTATTGAGAAAATATTATCTTTATCTAAAGTTTAAGAGAAAGAAATGCCCTAGAGAATGTTACAATCATACTTGATGTAACTTTATAAAAACAGTAGGACTTGTCAACTGACCTATTAGGGGAAGCTGTTTTCATCTAGTTTTATTGCTTTAAATAAAATTGAATTTTACTATGACTTAAAAATTTATACTTTATCCTTATCTTTTTCTCAAAACCTAGATTTGTATATACAAGTACTTGTTTAATATCTCCATGTGGTTTTCTAATATTCATCTTAAAATAAGCATATCAAAACTTGAAAGCCTTACATATACATACCTTCTCTTACACACACACATGCATCACACACACAGACACACACTCTTACACACATATTTGACTCTTAGTCTTGCTATCTTTATAAATGGCAACTCCATACTTCCAGTTTTTCAAGTCAAAAATCTTGTAGCCATTTTTTCCATCAGGAAGTCTTTCATTTTAATTCTATAAACCTAAACTCACCAATTCTTATCACCTTCATTACTAGCTTGTTCAAAGCTATTATCATCTTTTAGATATTCAGTTCAAGTAACTTCCTACCTGCTCTTCCCACTTTCACCCTAAGGTAGGGTTATCTTTTTCACTAATTATAAGATTTAAGCCTTTTTCTAATCCAGTCTCATAAAAGCTTCATAATCTTTTTAGAAAGGTACTTCAAATCTTTACTTACAATCTACATGATTTTTTTTACCTCATTCAGAGTGTCCTGTTGGTAAGGAATTTTCCAAACACTATATAAAATCACAATCTCTATCTGGCATATATTGACCTTTCTACTTTGCTTTATTAGTTTCCCTATCACTATCTGACAAATTCTTTATTTAATAATTTATATAATTCTTATATACCTTCATGAGACTGTAAATGCCATTAGGATAAAACACATGTCTATTTTGTTACTTTAATATAAGCACCTAGAAAAATGCTTAGTTCCATATTTTTGAATAAATATATCAAGCAAATAATGAGGATCTAAAGTTAAAGAGACCAACCAAAATGAACTGTTATGAGCTGACTTATGTCCTTCTACAAGATATGCTTAAGTCCTAACCCTTGGTACCTGATATCTTGGTGACCATATTTAGAAATATAGTTTTGCAGATGTAATCAAACTAAAATGATGTTTCACTGGATTAGATCAGGGTGAGTCCTAATCCAATGACTCATATACTTTTAAGAGGAGGGAACTTTGAACACAGATATAAAGAGAAAAGACTGCAAAGTGAAGACAGTAACAGAGATTTAAGGATAATTTGTTAGGGCAGTTCTATGGAAAGAAAAATAAATGCTATATACTCTTTGATCAAATCTTAGAACTTACTTGAAGTTTAACAGAACCTTTAAGTGGAAGATTTTAAATACATATATTTAAGGTATTTATTATATTTAAGGTATTTATTATACTCACTTTGCCTGACCAAGGTTTCCACTGTCCATCAAACTCATGTCATGAAACAGGTTTCATTCATACTCTGCAAATAGTGTCTGTAAGAAAGCATGCGAAATTGACAACCAACAAGCACGGTGAACAGAGCTCGTAAGTCTCAGCTACAGCTTCTGAATGTCCCAATTTCTCCATGTTGGGATATGTGTGATGCCAAAAGATGAGGTCTAGTGGACAGGGACCACCTTAGTTCACAGAAGCCTTAGATTCAGGGTTCTATCAGTTTTTCTACTTTGCTAGATTCATAATCCTTTCAAAGTTATGGAACTAAATCCCATCCTGGTGCAGTTGATTACTCACCAATTTTACAAGTCACTCTTTAAGTAGTCTAGATACTCTAGTATAGTTGTGCCATGCACTGTATATCAACCTGGGCAGGAATCTTATTTATCTTGCAGTAGGAACACATTAACATTGTCCCCATGCTCATGTTTCAAGGAGGAGAGTTCAGTTGAGGTCCATATCCTTAGAGGCCTCTAAGGTGAAAGAAATGGTGATCAAGTAAATTGCCCCTTTCTTCCAGATTATAATGTAGAGCTTAAAAATAGATATTTCTAAGAACTCTGGAAAAGAATGAATAAAAAAAGTTTTCATTTGTATAATACATTGCATACTTCACAGCATTTACATATAATCACATTTGTCCTTAACACCTCACTGACGCAAAATAGGGCATTGTGATGTTGTTTACTTACCACAATACCCAAAATGAAAAATGCCAATAGTCTTTCCACTAAATATTCCAACACCTCTATTTAGGAAGCTGTTGCTGCTAATTAAAGTCAAATTAGGAATCTTTAAATGTATTTTCAAAATTCTGAAGATAAACTTTACAAAAATTTAATAAGCTCTAGTTAAAATCACTTCTTGATTCTAATTTAGAACTGGATTATTAGGCTATTATAATCAATACCATGATCTACCAAAATATTTTGCTTGTACTTTCCTATCTAGCTGTGGTTGGCTCTTAAGTATAATATAAGGAGTATAACAGAAGTTGGAAAGTTGCTAGTTACCATATGGAAATATTTCACCATGGCAAATTCCACAGAATAGAATAAAAACTATGAAGATTAATCTACTAAATTATTCCATAGGCAAATATACTACTACTAATTCCTGATTTATGCTAATTAAGACTGTAAAATTTTCAGAGGCCTTCCATTTTTATGTTACTGTTATATATACTGATTTTATAAAATTGATTCTAGCTACTACATTTTGGTATAGTAAATGCATTCTATTCCTCACTTTTCTGAAGAAAAAATGTATATATGAATCTTCACCTTAATTTGAATTTTTTTAACTTTTAACAACACATATTTCCATTGAGCTGATTGTGAAAAGGTATTGCTAATTCAACATAAATATTACACTCATATATAAAATAGCTTGATATAGCTCTCACTGCCTCCCTTATAAAACAAATATTTATTGAAAACTTGCTATGTGTCAAGAACTAGAAAGGCACAGATGTTTACAATAAGGTTTAATATTCATAATTACTCTCTGGTTCACAATATGAAAATAAGCCTTACTACTGTGGAATTCTTTTAAAAGTACAAATTGCCATAATACCACATAACATATTGCTCACACCATTTTCTGGAGTTTAGGTTTGAAATTTTAAAATGTTTACTAATCCAAAATTTTCAACATAGAACCTAAGTATTAGGAAAGTTACTATAAAAATAAAATTTCCTGCTTAAATAACTATCAGTATACTATAACCACAGTTGATTACTTCCTCAACAGCAATAAAAAGCATCTTTATACAGAAACCTATTTGTTTCACTGATTCAACACTCATTTGACTTTAAATTTTTACAAATTTCCTAGCAAAATTCCAGAAAACTAATGTTTGCAAAACATAATTCCATGAATTGTAATAAATACTGATGGGTCTATTTGATATTTTAAAACAGGCTTATAATATGTTACAACATTTATTACTAGAATACTGCCTAAAATATTTATTCCTAAAATGCTTATTTATACATTGATTCAACCTGAGTCTTTGACAACTATTTTAGGAAGATATCTCAACTTGAGGAGTATTATACCAGGGTTTGGTGTTTCTGTTTCCTTTCTTTTTTAGCTAAAAATAATACCAAATACTTCATAACATAGCACGGGGAAAATTATCCTCTGGAAGTAGATTTAATCATTTATTAATTTCACAAATAGTCATTAGGCCATTTTATGTCAGGTTCTGAGTTTAGGCAACAGGAATAAAATGAGAACAAAACAGACATGGCATCTGTGTCTGTAGCGTTTACAGCTAGTGAGGCATAGATATTAATCTAATGACCACATAGACATATGCATAAGTTACAAATGAATAGCTTTTATAAAGAAAGGCTCTCTTCTTTATTCTGACAAAAAACTGCTTTAAATGGTCTTCTCTAATTACGTAAATGTAAAAGGCAAAGTACCTTTAGATAATCTTTCCTGTTCTTAGAAGAATAGCTATGAGTAGTATCCTTCAGATGATTAAATATCTGGGAAGCAAGTCACTGACCTGAGAGAAAAATGTAGCAAGATACTTTGAATAGCTTTGGGACACTATTGTTGGAAACTGCAGAAAGTCAGGCAGTGGTTCTACAGATGACTTCTAATGGTAGCCCTGTGGGCACATGCACTAGGGAAAGCTAGTCGACCTGCATCTTAGCAAACTGTGGCCTTGAACTGCAAACCTCCTGATAGAAGATGGAGTGAAGAATCAGCTGCTTCCACTGAATGAAAGGACTGCTCTTCAAATATATGTCACTATGAAAATGACTTCACAACTCACCAGCCTTCAATTTCTGCTAAAGATAATCGTTCTTGAGTCTTGAGGCACAAGCATACTATGTCTCAAATTTCTATCACTTCATGTTTGTGAGGCAACAGAAATCAGAATCTGGTTATTCTAATTTTTCTGGGGTAACTTAGCACCCAGTGGAAGTGATACATGATGGAGTTGAAAGGGCTTTTAATGTCAGGCTTCTGATATATTCTTCTGGCTCTTCTCTTAACTGAGCTTGTTTTTTGAAATAGGAAATATAACAGTATTTTTGTATTTTCCTTTCTGTTACTGTTATTTCCTTTCTATTTTCTTTTACATAATGTTTGTCCTATTTACAAGGTTTCCATTTATTATGGGTTGGAAGTTATGAATTAAGACTTTCAGAACAGAAAGATTAAAGAAATATACAGTATCTGATCTTCACAATAGGATATCTTTTTTATTTTTAAAAGATAGCTACATTTCCTTACTTAGAAATAAATACTTTTCTAAACAATGGTTTCCATACATTGAATCTTACAGACCCGCTGAGCTACACCATAGAGTTTCACAGAGAAGATCCAGAGCAGAACAGAAGCCTTTCCTTCAAAGTATTGAGGGAGTCTGATGACAAGGAAGAAGGTAAATTGGTAAAGCTACAATGGAATGTGTGTCTCAATCTCTCCTCTAGATAAAAACCTAGATGGAAAAAAAAGTGTGTTAGATTGACAGAGGGGATTTGAGAAGGCAAGGAGCTTGTTCCATGACTATTTTGGAGAATCTAGGAAATTGCTTTATAGGATGTTTCACACTCATCAGATGTGTGAGGGAAAATGTCCTCATTATGGTTAGGCAGAAGAAGAGTCTGAGTTTGTGCACTAAGCTTTTCTTGGAGTTATGAAGAGAATCATATATCATATAACTCTGAATGTCCTGGAGAAAAAAGGTTACAGAAGTCATTGAGTTGAGTAAGTCAATGGAGCTGCCATGGATGCCACCACCATGACCTTGGCAGGAGGCGACAAAACAATGCATCTACAGGGCCACAGCCTAGTAGAGGAGCCAAGTAAAATGTATAGCCAAGACTCCAGGAGTTCCTCAATGCCAGTGAGACACTAGTTGCTTCCTAGTCAGCTCAAGTGAGATCACTAATCATCTACATTGAACCTCTCTATCGAGACACTTAGTGTGGTCTATGTTTTTGTTATTAGTTTGGTCCAAGTTAATAAGAAACATGTTTGGAATCCTAAAAAAAATTATGTATAATTCAATTTTATGCCAATTTCTTCTAAAATAAAAAAGAAACTAAAGTAACTAAAACAACATTTTTCACATAATACAGCTAGTTGTGCCATTGATTAGAATCTTACGGTTCATTGCCTTCTTATATGTACACTTTTCAAATTCAGAAGGATACTTTGCGGCACACCCTGGTGGATCAAGTAGTTAAAACAATCACCTCTGAAGGAGGCAGGTCACATACCCCTGGGTTCAAGTCCTGGGCCAGGAGTCGGAGGCAGTCAGTGTGAACAATTAAATGAAAATGAAATCAAGATGCTTCTTCCTTCTCTCTCTTCCTAGTTTCCTGCCTACTTTCCTTCACTCCTGCCTGCACCTTTCCCTTGGAAAAAAAAAGGATGCTTTCCCTGAACAGGTATGAAATTCTGCCTATATTATAATATGCAATCACATAAAGATGTTCATAATATTAGCTTCATATATCCTAGCATTTGTAAAAACTGAGTAGCTACTTGGATGTATATCTGCAGGTTTCATTTTACATGCTCAGACAGAAGCCTGATCTAAAAATACAATAGAGTACATATAGCACAGTCTGAATGAGAATATAAGAGTAGTTGAAAAATCTGCCCCAAGCAAAACGAAAATTAAAAATTCAGACATCTTCCAAATAAAAATACTTATATCTTCAATAGAACAAACTACTTTTATTTTGTGTCCAACATTCCTCATCTCCCAATTGTTCTATATTTCTATGTGCAATTAGAACCCTGAGATACTTGTAAGTGGTAGGTATGCTTCTGTATACCACAAAATGCAACTTACATTTTACTGAAGTTTAGAGGGATTTGAGATAGAGATGGACTACAACACTGACCAAAACATCAAATACTTTAAAATGAATACAAGCAGAAAGGACATCTTGCATAAGAGGTAAATGCTGAGCTATGATCTAAGGGATTCAGAGGCTCTAACCTAACTAAATACAACATCCTGAAAGGTGAGAGTAGGAAAGCATGCTATTATATCTCACAGGAAACATTCTGATTCTGGTTTCTCATTCTCATGACAAAGGTGGCAACCGAAAAGAGAATAGCACAGCATGGATCCATCCTCCTGACAAAGGCAGAAAGAAGAATGGAAAACAATGCAAAGTTAGTGCCTTCTTGTTCAAATATATTGTAATCTTAGGGTCTTCCTCTCTTCCAGCAAGGATGTAAGACATTTAGTCCTGACAAAGTGTAACTGTGATCTAATAATTGCTAGAACTATAGGCTTTAGAGAGTTTCAAGGTTTGTTTCACAAATAGGAAAGCTATTATCATTCATAAGTGTTTCTACTTTCCCAGAAAGTATTTTTTAAAGGAATTATAATTGTTATACCATGGAATCATATAGGAAATGAATCAGAGCTCTTCAAAATCTGCATTGTGG
Source organism: Solenodon paradoxus (assembly GCA_004363575.1). Classification (NCBI taxonomy): domain Eukaryota; kingdom Metazoa; phylum Chordata; class Mammalia; order Eulipotyphla; family Solenodontidae; genus Solenodon; species Solenodon paradoxus. The sequence goes on along the minus strand of RJWH01003274.1, from coordinate 125,824 downwards.
TAACCTTAGACTATTACTAGCAAGAAAAAATAATTTATATTCGACAAAGGCAGGGAAATAATCTACTACAGATGCTGCAGTTAAAAAATCTGTCACTGTTGTTTGTAGTACAGAACAAATATCGTAGCTCTTTCTCTATGCATATGTACATATACCATTGTATACGTATGGACGAGAGACAGACTGGAGATTATCATGATAAATTTATAAGAACAGAAGAATAATTCATTGTCACCTATTACTGAAAAAAACAGTTGTCAATGGACAAAGCGCCACAGTAAAAACCAAATGGAAAATTTACTTTTTTTAAAAATAAAACATGAGCAAACACTATTTTATGAGTATCTATTTCATTTCCTGAAATAATTAAACCATTCCAAACCGTGATTAGGGAAATTCACTAAAAATTCAACAGGTCATGATTGTTCAAAATCTTAATTGATGTGACTTTTTTCAAACTTTCATTCCAAAAGACTTTTAATTGCACTGAGATACTGAACTTCTGAAATAACTCAATGAAGAATTCTAATAGTAATATAATAGAGGTTTTATACTCATTAATGTATTTAAATTCTCACAATACTTCTGTGAGGAAGGAGTACTACCATCGTGCACTTTACAATGAGAAATTTAAGCACATAGTCAAACATCTATGTTGTGAGTGGTGGCTTTGGGATTGAATTTCAAAGTTCTAAAATAAGCAGTGAAATTGGCATTAAAATAAGAAGCACTATAATTTCAGACATGTGTAATATGTGACATATAATGAGGAGAAATTTATATGTATTTTTCATAGGAAGAATGATGTGATAATTGTATCTAATTTATCCATTAACAGGTATACAACATCAAAAAAGTGACATACTAGAGGAGTTATAAACATATCTGAATTTTGCATGCACATATCTTCTCACTTGGTTTTTATTTGAAAGGTCTCAGCAGTGGTTAATCTTAGCTTGGTCAAAATAGGAAATCAGATTTTTTAGTACCTCACATTGAGCTATTTGTGTAAACATCTTAAAAAGTTGATGGTAGAGAAAATAGCTAAACCTATTAGAGTCGTAGTTCAGTTTAAGACCTAGTCTTTCAAACTTCTATCTTCCGGAAGCACTGTGAAGTAACCCCAGAAAGAAGTAGAAACCCTCTGAAGAAGTTGAATACTACTCAATGAAGTGTCAAGGGAAAAACCTGAAGGTGACATAGTAGTGGAAATCATGCTACATAGGGAATTTAAGAAAATGAAATAGTAAGTAAAATGTATAAGAGATACAGTAAAACTAAAGAGAAACACATAAGCTAATAGAAGTAGACTTGAAAGATTTTCAGAATGTGCAAGTATAAAGAAAATGTCAACAATAACAATAGCTAACATTTTTACATGCTTACTTATAGTAGTCATCCTAAGAACTTCATGTGCATTAACTCACCTTCACTTTAATTATATGATGTAGATTGCTTTTAGTATTATTAAGATTATATCATTTTATACAAAAGGACACTAAGACATAGAGTGGTTTTGAACTTGTGTAAGGCCTATCTAATAAAAGTAGAAATTCGACTAACTCAGGCAACTAGTTCTAGGCTCTGTGCCTTTGATCGTTAAAATACAATCTCTTACATTGTTGAAAGCAAAAAAGATGAAGGAGAAAGAGAAAGGTCTGGCATTTCAGAGATTCTATTAAAAAAGCAAATGAACATTTTCTTATTATTGAAATGTGTCTTTTGCTTGTCCTTCAGGTTGATTTTGTCTGGACAATGAAGGTTACACAGATAGAAAGGAAATGGAAGAGAAGTATAGGAAAAGGAAGAAACAAAAAAGGAAATGAAAGGAAGGAACTCAATCTCAGACAACATACTTTCTACTACCTTCCTATAATACATTCTGTCTGGTTGGTCTTTGCTGTACAAGACCAGATGTGCATGAACAAGTATTGCTATTATTATTCTTACTAGATAGCTTGTGGTTCTCCATTTAGTTCCATTGCTTCTTTATGCTTGCTAATAAGCTATGAGTTCTTAGTTCTCTTTCCAATTAATTAAAAGTGGTTTATAGAAAAAGGAAAGGTGTTTTAGTAGGGCATTCCAAGAGGTATTTCTGGAATTCTTGTCATATAAAGAATACCTATTGATATTTACTTTTTCTGAAGGAAGTTACTAAATGTCATTAGAAAGAAGAAAAGTGAAATTCTTTGAATTTATTAGAATAAAGATCTTACTTTTTACTTTAGAATGAAATGAAGAAGGAAAGTCTGGTGACAAGGCTGTCAGCTCAGACTGTCCAGGTAAAAAATGATTGATGTTTACAAATATAAAGATTGTCGCTATTAAAGTGTGAAGAATAAGTCTTGACTCTTTCGTTTCATGCCATTTTTCATATTTGCTAATTATATTAAAATGTTCAAAATATACAAACCACTAAAATATCAATATCCTAGGACAACTTGGTATATGTAAGCCTCGACAGATTATCAGTGATTTCACCCTTTTTATGGCAAATGATAGGAACCTAAGTTATTCAGATGTTAGGTCTATGATCCAAGAGAAGATGTTCTTTTGATGTCCTCTACATCTGAAAGATTTAATTTTCTCTATTCAAATCACTTAACTCCTCTAATCTTCCATTTCTAAAATGGGGTAAGACATTAAATTTCTTTTCTTCCTTATTGCCTTCTAGTGACACTTTATTTAAAGATTACTTTCTTTTCCTCCAGTTACAGGGATAATTTAAAATATTACTTTATGTTTGAATGTTTTATATTCAAACTTGTACAAATGATCTCTATTACTAATATTCAAATTTAGTATTTACATAATACTAGAGAGTATTAGAAGTTATCTGTAGAGTACCCAATAAACACAGTTGTACCCGCATACCCCATCATATAGTATTATACAAATAAGCAAAATGATGGCAAAACATTGTAAGATTGTTTTAAGCAAAGATACTGATATTTATACAATCAAAAAAGTAATTCTGTCTTCCTTGAAGCAATTGTCTTAGAAGGCTGCCCACTTCATTTCAGCAATTATACCCCTGTTCAAAACAGTATTTCAAGTAATCAGGAATTGCCGTTAAAACAAAAGTTACTTTTATGTTAAGTCTTAATAATGGTAAAGCCTTATCTGATGGGTGGGTTTGGTTGCTCACTGAAGAAGGTCCATTTTCTTATAGAACTTATTATTGAGTGTTTCTTACATAACACTAAAAGATTATGCAAATTTTTTTAACAATGACAGCATCATTACAATATATACACATATCTAAGCTGTAAAAATGCTAAAATTTCTATGAATGAAATTTCCCAAGGGAATTACTATGACAAATATCATTCATTTGGTAGCATAATTTCTAGCTTTTTCTTTTATAACTTCCTTGTCTTAGCATTTACACCCCATTTATAGAGATTTTCTCTATCTATAGAAGTTGCATGAATATCTGTCACAAAATAATTGTCATAATGTATTGATAAATTTATCCTTTCCATATTTCACATATTTCAAGTATATACCAACACATTGCATAATTGTACAATTATACACAGTTACCTGTAAGGTGGGACAAATGATTTAAGATGACATTTTTCTTTCTATTCTACCCAATTTGCGTGTGATATTTTCTTTAATAGCATTTTTAAAAAGAAATATATTATTTGATAAAATTATTGCTCAACTGAATTCCATCAAAATGTCACCATTTTTATGTGCTTAAAAGGCTCCTTATCCTCTATTATTAAGCGATAAAAGATTATAATTTGACAAAAATGGATATTGAAATGAATGATTTAAAATGTTTCAATAAATTTATCATAAAATGCAAAGCAAATAGTAAAAAAAATCCCTTTATTATCTTGAAGCTACAGTTCACTTTTTCTAAGCTCTCCTTATACATTTTTATACAGAGAACTTTTTAATTTCCTAGTTCTCCCTATATATTTTACATATACATACATACGTATGTATGTGCTTTTTAGAATTCCACTTTTAATTTACACTAAGAAAATTAAATTGCCATTTTTAAATATTTCTACATACTCAAAATTTCTATCTATAAGTTTTTTATACTGCTAGTATAAAAATTGAATTTAATTAGTAAATATGAATCATGTTCTTTAAAATAATTCTTGACTGAGTTTAAGTAGAAGTTAATTGAAAAAATATTTTTCTAGAAAAATATTCTAAAGATACATTTAGTAAAGCTATAAAAATACATAGTCAATGATCCTAGATTGTCATCATTCATGACATATATAAAAACAGATTTCATTATAATTGAAAACACTTTGTCCACAATTTGAGAAAAATAAGGTACTTTTCACTGGGAAAGGAAATTTATAGTAACCAACATCAGTTGAATATCAATTATACAGTGTGCCCAAATCACAAAAGACACGAAGAAATGGAAAAGATAACATCATTCCCTTAAAGAGACATACATTCTATGAGAACACAAAACTGTTATGAAAAGAGCTATAATACCCATTAAAATGTCATGTATGCTATCAAAACACATTCTGAAAAAACAAACAGGTGATTATTTCAACTATGGGTACTTTACCATACTTTAGAAAAGGTTATAAAGAACAAGTCATTTTGATTGATCCATAAGTTTAGTCCAAAGTTCTGTTAATATCTCACATGCGTTGGTTATATACTGCTGTATAAGAAATTACCTTAGCTGATCAAAAAGATGGTGGCAGTTGAGGTCAATCCTTAATGCTCTCTGGGGAAGGCATGGGAGATATCTGCAGGCTATGCAAGTGAAGGAATCTCTAGTGCTTCAGCAGCCTGCTGGGGGCGGGGGGCAGGGGCACAGCACTGGGGGAGCTTATAGTCCAATGGCAAGCTTTGAAGACTGGAAAATAAGTGTGAGAATCACAGGGATGTTTTATGGAGGCAACCACAGGGGATGCAGCAGTTCTTGGTGCCAGTGACTTTTGGTTTCAGTGGCAGACAACTTCAGACATAGTCAGTTGGCTGGTGGGGCAGCAAGCCGAGGCTGAGTTGAACAAGGGAGGGAGGAACAAGGATTGTTTCCTACACAGACAGTGAGATTGAAATAAGCTTAAAAGGGGTGGTTTGGGGGCAGCAAAGTGAGGAGCATAGAGGAGGAGATGTCACACCTCCCTCCCCACACATTGGAACTCGGGGTCTGGTAGAGGGGCACTGTAGTGGCACAGTATGTGGTTTGCTGGACCTTGTTGTGTTGGCTCATAGAGGATAGCATGGTCCAAGTACAACCAGCAGAAACAAAGTGTCCCAGTCCCAGCTCATCAGCAAAAGCTGCCCTGCTCCCCAATCCTGGGGAGGTTTCCCCTACCCAGCAGCCATCCTTACTCACTGACACAGCACAAAAAAAACACACTATAGAATCCAGTAAGGGTCAAAAATTTAAAACAAAACTAAAGCACCCCCTGACAGAAAGACAAAAAACTAGCAGCTCATCAACAAGAACTCATACTAGGGGGAAAAAAGAATACAACACACTTTGAAACCTCAAAAATAGAAACAATAAAACTACAGTTCATCAAAAATCAATTTTAAAGACATTCTAAAGTGGTTATTTTTAACCGATAAAGAATTCAAAGTTGTTATCATGAAGAAATTCAAAGATAAAAGAAAACTTACAAAAACAAGTAAATGAGCTAAAAAGTAAAACTAAGGAGCACCAAAGCAGAAATTAAAGTTTTACACAAGATACCAACAGTGATAAGGGAGTAAATGATGAAATAAATGTGATCAAGAATTCCAAAGAAAGGTATGAGAAAAGAATGGACCAGATGCATGAAAGGATCAGTGATCTGGAGAATCGTAAAGCAGAAAAGAATCAGGGAGAAAAAAGAGAAATTAAACGTAAAAAGAAATGAAGAAACACTCAGATAATTACCTGACAACATTAAGAAAAGCAATGTAAGAATAATGGGTACCCCAGAAGGTGAAGAGAAAAAGAAGAGAACAGAAAACATATGCAAATAATTGTTGAAACTTCTCAAATCTTGGGAAGGAATTGAAGACACAAGTCAATGAAGCCAAGAGAACACCTAGTTATCTAAATGCAAAAAACCTACACCAATGCGTATACTTGTGAAACTATGAAAAGTTCAAGACAGAGAAAGAATTCTAAATGTGGTCAAGGGACAAAAAAAAACAAAACAAGTAACACACAGAGGTACTCCCATCAAACTATCCTCAGACTTTTCAGCAGAAACCCTACAGGTCCAAAGAAAATGTAACAATATTTTCAAAATACTCTAATATAAAAATTAGCAGTCAATAATACTATATCCTGAAAACTTTCCCTCTGATTCAAGGGAGAAATGAAAGTTTTTCCTAACAAACAAAAACTGAAAAATCTTGCTGCCACAAGACCTCTTCTAAAAGAAATGTTAAAAGATACTCTCTTATCTAAACAAAAGAGAAGTAACTTTACAAAAACTAAACAAGGTAATAAATAGACAAAAACAGAAAAAAAAACTCTAAATGGCAGTAGCAAGTCCTCAAATATCAATCATCACTCTAAATATAAATGAACCGAACTCACCAATTAAAAGGCACAGAATAGCTAAACAGATTAAGAAACAAAACCCAACTACATGCTGTTTGGAAGAAATTCACCTAAGATCTAGAGACAAAGACTTGAAGTTAAGGGATGAAGAAAGGTACTCCAAGTTTACAGTGAATCTAAAAGCAGGAACTGTTATACTCATTTAAGATAAAGTAAACTTCCCAACAAAAAAGGTAACGAAAGAGGAATATGGTCATATAAAATAATAATGAGATTGATATAAGAGACACAACCCACACACATATACTCTATCAATGGACACTCAAATATATCAAGCAAATATTAACATTAAAATACAGATATTGACAGTGACATAATAATTGTAGGGGACTTTATTATTCCATTCACAGTAAGTGATCATCCAGATAATTAATAAAGAAACAAGATTTTTTAGCAACAAATTAGAAGAGATGGACTTAATATATTATATATAGAGAGAGAATTTCACCCTGGAATGATAGGCTACATACCTTTTCAAGTGCTAATGGAACATGTTCAAGGATAGATCATATATTGGAACACAAATTGTCTCAATTTTTCAAAGATTGAAATATCTAGTGTCTTTTTGGATCACACAGGCATCAAACTGGAGATCAACTGAAAGAGGAAGGATATGAAAACTGCAAGAGTGCTGAATAAATAATATGCTATTGAACAGCCTTTGGGTAAAGGAGGAAACTAAGAATGAAATTTAAAGATAACTGGAGTCAAATGAAAATGAAGACATGACATAAGACTCTGTGGGATACAGCAAAATCAGTAATTTATAGTGATGCAATCCTAGATCAAGAAATAAGAATAACAACAACAACAAAAAACTAAATAGCTCCCTAAAGAAGCTAGAAAAAGAAGCAGCAAAAATCTGGTAAAGGATGGAAATAATAAAACTTAACATAGAAATGATAGAAATAGATGTCAAAAGATTATTCAAAAAAATAAATGAAACAAAACTGGTGTATGAAAGAATAAACAAAATAGACAGCTCACTAGTCAGACTCAAAAAACAAGTGAGAGAAAACACAAATAAATAAAATGAGAAATAGAAGAGGAATAATCATAACAGATACAGCAGAAATACAGAAGATTATAAGAAAATACCATATACAACTATAGCAACAAATTAAATAACCTAGTAGAAATTGGCATATTCTTGGAAACACATAATATTCAAAGACTAAATTAGAAAGAACTAGAAACCATGAACAGAGCAGTCACAAGGAAATGGAAACAGTAATTAAAAATCTCCCCCAGAACAAAAGCCCCAATCAAAGGTTTTACTTGTGAATTATTCCAAACATTCAAAGAATTAGTAACAATACTTCTCAAGCTGTTGCCAAAAATTAAAAATGGCACACTTCAAATACTATGCTGATTCCTAAACATACAAAGATAGCACCAAAAAACAAAGAAAACTACAGACTCATATCTTCAATGAATATTGATGGAAAATTTCCAACAAAATACTAGTAATCTGGATTTAACAACCTATTAAACAAATCATACACTATGATCAATTGGGATTTATTGCAAAGAGGCAAGGATGGTTCAAAATACACAAACAAAAAGGACAAAAACCACATGATCATCTCAATTGATGCAGAAAAAGCATTTGACAAGATTCAACAGATCTTTATGTTAACCATCCCCTACAAATTGGTTATAGATGAATGTACTTCAACATAATAAAGGCTATATTTGATAACTGACAGCCAATATCATATTCAATAGAAAAACTGAAAGCTTTTCCTTTAAGATCACGAACAAGGTTAAGGAGGTCCAGTCTTACCACTACTATTTAATATAGTGCTGAATGTCCTGTTGAATACAATCAACAAGAAAAAGATATAAAAGGTATTCAATTGGGAAAGGGAGAATTGAAACTATCACTGTTTGCAGATGACATAATAATAAATATATATATATATATAAGACCCTAAAGACACCAGTAAAAAGATGCTAAAAATAAACAAATAGAAATAAAATAGAAGGCTATAAAATTAAAACTTAAAACTCTGTTGTATTTCTACATGCAAATAACGAAATTGCAAAAAGACAGAAAAACAATTCTTTTTACAAATACATCAAAAAGAATGAAATTCCTTAGAATTAACTTAACCAAACAAGTGACAGACCTATGCTCTGAAAGCTAAAAGACATTGTTAAAAACAATAGAAGAGGACATATAGAAATGGAAAGATATTCCATATTCATGGATTGAAAGAATTAACAGTTAAAATTACCTAAAGTTTCATATTACCTAAAGCAATATACAGATTTAGCACTATCCCTATCAAAGTTCCAAACACATTCTTCATAGATAAAGAACAAAATAATCATGAAATTTATTTGAAACCATAAGAGACCCAGGATAGCAAATATAATCTTGAGTGAAAAGAACAAAAATACAGATGTCATACTCCTTGACTTCAAACTCTACTACAAAATAAGAATACTCAAGCTAGAATGGTACTGGAATAAAAGTAGAAATACAGATCAATGAAACAGAATTGAGACCCTGAAGATAAATTCACACATATTTGGACATTTAATTTTTGACAAAGGAATGAAATGCTTATAGTGGTCTTACCATAGTCTTTGCAATAAATGGTGTTGTGAAAACTGGACAACCACATGCAAAAGGTTGAAACTAGATCACTACCTAACACCATACACAAAACTTAATTAAAAATTGGTTAAAAGTCTTAAATATAAGATAGGAAACTATAAAATACATAGAAGAAGACATAGGCAGAAAAACTACAGGACACTGAAGTCTTTGGAAACTCAACTCTAACAGCAAGGGAAATAAAATGCAAAATAAACAAATGGGACTACATCAAGCTAAAAAAAAACTTCTGCACAGTGAAAGAAACTCATATCAAAACAAAAACACATCCTACTGAAAGGGAGAACATTTTGCACACCATGCCTCTGATAAGGGGTTAATATCCAAAATATAGAAAGAACTCATAAAACTCAGCAACAAAAAACTAACAATTTAAAAAATGGCCAGTGAGTTTAATAGACATTTCTCTTAAGAGGATATACCAATGGCCAACAAGCATATGAAAAAAAATGTTCTTTTTCTCCTGTCATTATGGAAGTAGAAATAAAAACAACAATGAAATATTATCTCACACCTGCATGGATGGCTATCATTCAAAAGAATGGAAACAAGTGATGGAGAGGATGTACAAAAAGGGAATTCTTAAACACTGTTGGTAGAATATAGAATGGGTCAACCATTTTGAAAAGCAGTATGGACATTTCTCAAAGAACGGAGAATGGAAATCTCATATTATTCAGTAATTCCTCTGGTAGGCATTTACCCTACAAACAACACTTACTCACAGAGATATATGCATTCCCATGTTCACTGCAGCACTATTCACAATGGCAAAGAGCTGGAAACAACCTAAATGGCCATCAACAGATTAATGGATAAAGAATATGTGGTGTATATATAATATATACATATTATATATATATATATATATACACATGATAGAACACTGTGCAGTGATCAAAAAGGAAAAACCCTGTCATTTGCAGCAACATGGATGGACCTGGATGGAATCATGCTTTGAGATAAGTCAGAAGGAGAAAGGCAAACGTTTTATGTCAACACTCATGTGTGGTGTATAGACAGAGCAAGCAAATGAATTAACTAAACAATAACACACATAAAAATGGACTAAAATAAGCAGCAACAGACTTTTAGGCGGAAATAAGCAAATAAGTGGGTGTAAGAAGAAATAAGGGAGTGGCTGGAGGCTAAAAGGGTACAGAGGATCAATTGTATAATAAAGGAAATAGTGGTAAACTTACTTTATAACATACAGATATAAATTTGCTATTCTTTACTTTACCTCGAGGAACTCAAAGTCACGATAGAAATGCTGTTATTGACATCTTGACTCTATCTTTTTTTAGTCCCAACTCCACTTCACCTATTCCACATCGCTGTGAATGTAAGTGAGTGGAGTAGTGGGAGGTTTTGAAGACATTCTCTACGTGTTAGGAAAGTAGCAATATCTCAAAGAGGTAATTTATCATAATACAGATGTGTTATAGTGGAAGGATTCATTAGAATATTTAATCAAGCAGAATGCCAGAAGTAGAAGTACAGAAAAGTTTCCAGTAGCATGCATTAACATTTGTGAGTCACTGGTACTTTAAGGTATATAGCTTAGGAACTAACTAGTAAAATGTCCAAAACATTAGATTAAATTTCAGAGGACTTAGGTTCTAATGTTTTTACCACTCATCTACTAAAATTTCCTGGGCTTTATTCTAGACTGTTACTTCTATTAAATATATTACCTATGCATATATTTTATCTTTAGACTCTATATTCTCTTTTATCAATCATTTTTTCATTGAATAAATAGCATCTAGAATTGAAATTCAAATCTGTACAATTTTATCTGATGATTATGAATAAAATGGTAAAAATGGTAATTGAAGAGACAAGAGAAAGTGATTAATAGCTTGGATAATCCATAAAATACAGTTGCTGTTATTTTCAGATGAATAGAAGACATTAGTATTCATTTAAGTTTTTTTTCCCTTAAATGAGTTTGAAATGGCTCTCTATTCTTCTTTCTACTAGCTGAGTCTTCCTCAATTGATACATGATGAAATAAAAAAATAAATAGAAATGTATAATACATTTTCTCTATAATTGATGCAGAGTTATAAATAAACCAGGAATATGCACTTTCTATTCTGGAAGATAATGTCTGAATTTCCTCATTTTATCCACATTAAAGCTTTATTTTTAAGAGTCACTCTATTAAAAATTATATATACATAGAATTAGTATTTTAGATTATTAAGAATAACTTTGATACAATAATTTTCCTCATATCCTTGCGAATATTGTGATTTATTAACATACCTATTTGAAAGCATAATTAAAATCTGAATTCTGAATTTTAGCTTTTTCTTGTAAATATTTAGGCACAAAAGGATGGTTAGCTGTATACGTGTTTTTCTGACATACAAATTTTATCCTTAATTTTTATAATTAGCATTTAAATTTGCCTATATCTGGTATTTCTCCTTATCAGTATAAACATTTTACCTCATTTTTTAAGTGACAATCTAGATGTCAAATAGATACATTGTTTCACGTTTTACTTACTAAAATAATACTAAATTAAATACTGCAATAAATGCTCTTGTTTACTTGGATAAAATAGCTGTAAGAAAATATCTTAGAAATAAAATAATGGTATAAGGCTAAATTAATTCTCCTCAGAGAAGTTGTACATGTTACATTCTTTCTATGCAGATTATAAGATTATCTACTTCTTATATTGTTGCTAATATGGAATATTATCGAATTCAATTTGCCTTTTTGGAAGTTGTGAGAGATGTTATATTTTTTCTTCCATCTTTTGCTTCTAAAGTTTCATGTGATGAATAAAATCTCTGGAATAAAAATGAGTATTTTTCATTGTCTTTTGCTCTAAATTCCAATATGTTTGTTTCTTTAAAAAATCACTTGCTTGGAAATATTTCAGTAAGCTGATTTTTCAGCAATTCAGGGATTTTCTTTTTAATTTTTGGCATTTTTATTTTAAATCCCCAAGGAATTACATTGTTGAGTATTTTGTATGGATTTTCCTACAGATTAAGTATCATGGTTGGTGCTGTACAGGGCTCTTGTGGGAAAATAATATGCTGTGCTACTTTCAAAAATTCTTCTGAAAATGACATTTCTTCAGAGACTTATTTTCCCTCTATAGTAGGGAGAGGGGAAAATTCCTGCAATGTTTTAAGTGGATCCTTTCCATCAACGAATTATATTTTTCAGTGAATCCTATGGACATAAAAAAATAAATATCTTTAAAGACTGAAACTATGCTATTGATGAAAAAATTTAAAAGGAGGCAACTCTGAGCCATAAAGTTTGAAAAAAATATTGACAATAATATGGAGGTGACTGCAATAAAAAAGAGGAAAGAATGACACAGTTCATATCCCCAGAGATGGGTATAGACTTCCCATGAGTCTGAGATAAATGCTAAGCCTAAAATCAGTAAGAGAATTTTATGGAATGTGAATTACACCTCAACAAAATTGTTTAAATTTAATCTTTCAGAAAAAAGTAAAATAAGCATTTAGTCTTGGGGCATGCCAGAACCCGTTACTTCTCTCTCCTACAAGGTGGTTACTTTTCAAGAGATATCCCAGTTTCCTAGGCATTATTTTAAAAACAAAACGAAACAAAACAAAAATGTGATTTGCAAATGGCTTCTTTGGTGAGCATAAGGATTAAAAAAATAAAGTGAGCAGAGCAACACTTAAATTCACTTTACTGATTGCTTCAGACCTAGCTACATATTCTTAAAAATTCAGTCAGAATTCCATTTGAGGAATTTGAAACATTAAACTTAGGAATACATACATGTATGTTTATTTCAAGGCAAACAGAGGTTTAGGTTCTATTACTATATATATATATATATATATATATATATTCATGGCTTCACTATTCTAAGATTTTCTGTACTTCTGTAATATATCTGTGACAATCTTGCACTAAACCATCTACTAGAAGGACTGACATTAGTTACAAGATAGAGTAGTCACAGCTCTTTAGACACATAACTACTGTGCCATTTTGATGCAATTCTGTATACATTTCAAATATTTATATTTAACATAATCAAGTGGTATGAAATCTTTTTAAATGGCAAGTATACAGTGCTAGCTCAACTGGAACTTAGCAACAGTCCTTTTACAATATGCACAATAGCTTCCAGCAGGGAGTTTTTTAAGGACCATCCTTTGAGAGCACAAACTAACACATGTACAATCAGTAGACACCAAGGTTCTTTCTCCAACTCCCCTTGAGATATTATTTAGCTAATATACAAATGTTACTGCTAAGCTGTTAAGCCTGAAAAATAGAACATACAGTTGTATGCAGGTACACTCATTTTTCATTTTCTTGGCTAATATCTTCATATCCTACTTCCACATAAAATAATATCTAGAATGAATTGAGATTAATTTTTAGTGTACAGGCATTTTTCATCTTTTAAAAATTCTACTAAAGAGCATTTGTGAGTATAATTTTATGTAGTAGCAGCGCACATGGAGTGGATATGCACCGAAAGAAGGTGCTTGATTATAGAATACTTAGTTTTTCTGTCAGATTATAATTATGTCATAGGCTACTTACTGATACTTGTCATTGTAACAAAGGACATACTATCCAGTATTATTTGACTATACAGCATGCTTCTGGGAGATGGGGATTGGGTCTTATTTATCATGTATCTCAGTGTAGGCTTGGTATCTGGCACACAGTTTGTGCTCAATCACTATTTGAATGCATAAATTAATAAATGAACATGGAAAAATTATTTTAAATAAATCAAGGCAGTCTTTATGCATTATATACAAAACCAAATTGATTGACACCACGGTTAACTGTATTAAGAATAAAGGAACATTTCCATAGTACATTCCACCATGTTTCTATTTTCTCCCTTAAACCAGTAAGTCAATTTTAATTTCTAAACCATTAAGATCACACCAAGCCCAATTCACAATTCCTAATAGGATTTCATTCTTGTAGTTTCATTTACCCTGTTTGGATTTTGCTCTAACACAACTTATAAAATGGGCACTGAGTAATTAGCAGAGTGCTGTGCACAAGGTGAATCCAAGAGTGGTGGTGTTTCATCCTCTCCGCCCAGTCTCCTTGTCATTGTGTCCCATGGCATAGACTATGTTGGCATAACTATTATTTCCCACTCTGTGAGTTGATTTACTGCTACCACTGACATTGTATGAAAGGAAGAGGGGAACATAGGAAAGCCATGAAGGACCAGTTTCCTTCTAAGTAGTTTGCATGTATTGATAAACACTGACATTCTTACAGACTGATACATGAGGCAGCTATTTCCCTTCTATCTTGCATAATTTTGGGTAACTGTGGAAGTCAGGATGGTGAGGGTTAAGTTATTACGTAGAAACACCAACATTATGCTGGTTTCTTTCGTCCTCTTTTCCAATTTCATTACTAAATTTGGCTGCAAAATTTTGTTGATTTGGGTGTCTTTGCACAAATTTGAGTGTCTTTTTCTCCTTTCATTTTCAACCTGTTCAGACCGTAGTCTTTAAAATAATGTCATAATGACATTAATTTTGTGGCAGGAAGGAGATTTAGAAAATGACTAATAAAACTCTCCCGATTTAACAGATTCAAAAACTAAAGCTTTAGGTTAATAGTTTAGATCAAAATGGCACTACAGGCACACCCTGGTAGAGTAGCAGTTTGGTCCGCTGCCTCCAACCAGGGCAGTTCATGTACATCCCAAGGGTCTGGGTTTGTGGGAAACAACCAAGATGAATAAGTAAATAAAGTGCTGCTTCCTCCTCTGTCTTCCTGCCTGCCTCTACTGACCTTTATTCCTGCCTGCACCTTTCCTTTAAATAAAAAATGATCGTAGAGAGAGTACTCCAGTTCATGGCATACAATTTACAGTTACTAGAGAATGCAGTATTCACTTAACACTAAACTCCGATGCTTATTAAATTTAAATATCTGTAAACAGATGAACTCTTGTATAGAATCAAACTAGGTCTTGTCACATAAAATGTTAAAAACATGTATAAAATCAGAGACCTTGAATTGGTTCCAATTCCTTTTCTTAAAACATATATACATATTGAATCCCAGATAAATCAGATCACTTCCCTTTGTTCTTGCTATGTTTATTCAAAGGTGGGAACATCTATGCAAGAAATTGCTGGGAAAAATGTCATTGCCTCTGTCTTTCCAAAGCCAGCTTCCTTGCTTTTATTGATGTTAAAGTTAATCTGAATCCCTTATGAAGAGGAATAACAGATCACGGTTTGCATGATTGTCCACAAAAGGACACACGTACATAACTTAGAGCTAACCATGAGAAGGTACTTAGGATTCTGCGTTCCCACATGCAGTCTCTTTTTCAGTCTCTCTGTTAACAGCTTTCAAGTGCACTTGTTGATCCTGGCAATACAAGATAGGCATTATGTCCCTCTGTCTGCTGAGTTATTTAATAGTGATTCAAAAACTCTCAAGTAAGACCAATACAGTGTAAGTTTAACTGAAACTGGCAATCTGCCACCAAGGCTTTTTCAGTCTGGACCAAGGCAATTCAAAAGACTTTAAACTCTGCAATGGGATAAAGTCGTGCAATCTACGCCATCACTTGAGCTCTCCCTCCTCTTCCATGATTTGGAAGTGATAGTTGACTAAAAAAGTAAGCTACTAACTCTTTCCACTATTACACAACAATCTGATGTTGTGACACTAGTCACAGAAATAGGGAATTGTCCCTCAGACTAAAATCTCTGGAATTCTATTAAGCATGTAAGTCTCCTAGCAATAAGGAATTAACTAACCATATTTACTTCTTTTCCTCTAAAACCTGAAATTTAAAATAACTGGAGCTGGTTAGAACTGATTGTTAAAACTTTGGGTGAAGCTAAATTATTGGCTACTTCACAATTTGAAAAGCCATAACCAATTTAGACCATTAAAATAATCTATGGAGCAAATTGCAAGCCAAGTTTTGGGTGGAAAGGATCCAAAGTCCCTGAGATATTAAATTTAAAAGCTCATTCTCTTACCTTTAAAATTCTAAATTACAACATCATGACCTTGATGTAATATATTTTTTAAGAGAGTGCTGTGGTACAGTACCATATGTAATTATTTCACTCCTAGGCAAAAAGGCCTATCATTCAAAGGGAGTAAAGCTTTAAGAAAGTTATAAAGCCCATTTCCTAAGAAACATATGCATTTACATCATCAAGTTCTATTGTACATTTGTACCCTATCAACTTTTGGGATGCCTGCCCAATATAATATTAGTCTTTCAAAATTGTTTCTAGCTTTTTTTGAGATATAAACTTGGGAGCAATTCACTTTTCAATGGCTAATAAATAAATAAACCTGAAATAACAAATGATCAAAATAAAAATGATCTTCTTCAATGATTTTAATTTTTATCAAGGATTTGATAATCTGAGTTTAAAATTATTATCCTAAAGTTTCTGCCCTCGCATCTTATAGAATTGTTTTCATTGCCAATTTAAACTTACTTTCAAATGAGTAATTTAAGCCAGAAATGTTAAACACTATTTGGATTTGCTTTTGAGTTGGAAAAGTTTAAGTTGGCTCAGTGATAAAGTATTTTCTGTTTTGTTTTGTTTTTCCTGCTCCTACTGAATCACATCTAGATCTACTTAACTTCTTGCCTCATTCCATAAACTCTTAAAAGGTAAATAAGCAAAATAGTGGTATGGGCACTGAATAAATGAATTTTCTAACTAAAGTTGCCTTTTTCTAACTCCCCCATTTATTTTGTTTATAATCACTATTAACTCTCCAAAGAACATTACTTTTTGTGTTTCAAATTAGAGTTCCATAAAATATTGAAACAGCATTGTATATTGTAGTATGTTATAGTTTGGTTAATCTAACCTTATGCCTATGACCTTACATGAAGATTATTTTCTATGTTTATACTATATTATAATTTGCTAGATCTATTTGAACCTATGTCAACACACACACACACGATATCACACCACACACAAACATATATGGAGAGAGAAAAAGAATACTAACCAGAATTAAACTTTTAGAATTGGTCTTTGAGTAAAATAAACATCTGTCAAGAGCTATATGTTAGAGGAGGGCTATGACTGAAAAAATAAAGGTACACTTTTTTGAGGATTCAACATGATAACTATATATCTTTTCAGATGAAATGAAGCAATCTGCCTACATGTTTAAGGTTTACTTTCTCTAAGGCACCATAAAAAAATCTTTATCTTTTCCAGGTACCAGAGCAATTATCAAATATATCTGCCTTAAAAAATATATTCCAGTTCAGGAAGGTAATTAACTTAGAAGTGAAACAGTAAGGGAATCCTTTCTGAAAAAAAAAATTTGGTACAGGTTAAGATGTCTCTCTGGTAATTTAAAAGTAGAAACAGCTCAACTCAACAAAGTTGACTATAAAGTACTATGTAAGTAAATACAACTTCCTTGGACTGAAATAACCCAGAACCTAGATCCTTGGAAGAGAATTCTCCATTAGTGAAAAGTAGCTCAAAGTTAACTTCCCAAGTTCACATATCTCACTTTTATTAGTGCTTAGGTTGGCTCCCAGAAGATAAACTTCCCCACTTCATATTTTGACTTAAGCATGAACAAAAATTCTTTGATTTGATTCACTTTATGAATCTGAAACTTAGAAAAAAAAACTTTAAAGAATCTAATAATTTGTATATCGAAAAGAAAACATACAAAAATAACCACAAAAATATAAACATTTGAATTAAAATCCAATTAATTAAATACATTTTTCTATCACAGTTCTTCATTTTAAAGAATACAGTCTAGTTAAGTACTATGCATGTTAAGAAATATAAATAAAAGAATGTAATAACTTCAATGTTAAAAGTGCAAGGAACAGTCTTCTTAAGTTATGGAAAAAGGTTTCAAGGTAACAAATACTTGCAATGTTGTGCCAGAGCTGCCTCACATCAGTTGTCAAGAGCTGGTTCTGCATATTTCTTTCCAATTCCATGTTCAGAAATGTTTTACTGGTAGTTTGAAATTAGTCATGGTAGGAGTACTTACACCACAGAAACTGGCAAATATTACAAAACAAAGGTCTCTTTGTTTTCAGACAACCACTAAACATTTATCAATGCACGACTAGTATTCATCAATAGGACAAAAAAAGGAAAAGGGTTCTGTCAACAGAAGAAACATGTGAAGTGTAAGAATGCAGGAGATAGTACAAAGTTTCAGTGAACTGCAAAGATCAAAACTGCTAGGACAAAGAGTATGAGAGAGGAGAGGGACAAGATATGCAACAGAAGAATTATGCAGGAATTGGATCATGGTAGAAACTTCTATGAATGTTAAAGAACTTGGATTTTATATAAAAGATCAGTGTGTCCTATTGTATGGTCCTCCAACCATTAACATCAGATTCACCTGAAAAATTAAAATTCATGAATCATATTATAAATCTACTAAATAAGAATCCCTGGGAGCAGACTCAAGAATTTGTAATTGAAAGAAGTATCTCAGATATTTTAATGCTCACTCAAAGTTGAGAAATACATTAGATGCTTTTAGGTAGGAATGTAACAAGATCACATTTGTAATCGACCCTACCATGGTGAGCTTGTTCCTATTCCATCCTAGGAGAATTCTCAGTAGGAACAATAGATAAAAGACAATGACACCTTTAGGAAAAGAGATGCCATAATATCTTTTTCATAGGAAGCTTCTCAACCTCAGCACTACTGACATTTGGGGATGGAGAATTATTACTGTTGGGGCTGTCCTTTGCCTTATAGAACGTTTTATAGTCCCCCTTATCTCTATACACTAGATGCTAGTAACAGTTCTACAAGCTGTGAAAACCAAAGAGTCTCCAGACTCCGTCAAATGTCCACTTGAGGGCAAAGTCATTTCTATTTGAGAACAGAATATAGATATCTCTATATTTGGATATTCTTTCACTTGACCCTACTGAAGTGACTAATGATGTAAATGACCTAACTCCATAGTTGCAACTCAACTCTCAACAAACAAGACTAACATTACCCTGTAGGACTTGTAGGATAACCGTTAATATTCCACAGTGATCAAATAACTTTAATATTTAACAGGAACTATCTTTACTTAGCAATGTGTTGCATTTACATAAAAACAGCATTGAATGAGCAAACATGTTTTGTGACTATTACCTAAAAGCCTACTTTTCTCATCATCTTATTCATCTAAACTACGTCCCATTTCCTATATGGAATATAGAATTATTTCCATTAAGACAAACTTTTTAAGTTGCTAATTCTCTACAGAAGCACACCGTTAAAATGAAATACTAGACAGATCTTACGAATAGTATATATTTTAATATACTTTATATATTTAGTCCACTTATAGAAATATTTTCATATAGACAGACAAATCCTTAAAGAAAGAGACTGTTTTGTCTACATCTTTGAATCACTAATACTAACCACATCACTTTGTAATAAGAGATTTAGAAAGATTTAAGTCAATAAAACAATATTCCAAAGAATATACTTTTCTGGAATATAAGATGGGAAGAGGTAAGTTTTAATGCAAGGGCAAAGGGTAGAGAAAATTGTGGGGCAAAGCATCTTCTTTGGATCTAGGAAGTCTGGAAGAAGGGTATTAAGTAAGGAGGACATTGCAAGGACAGTGAGAAGTAGATACAAGGAAAGATTAGCTTATTTGGTATTTTTTTAAAGGGTTAGCCTTCATTACATGATCCCTCTGGATTCTTCCCCCTTTTTCCCCAGCACTTCTTATTTGGTGATGTGGGTCACTGGATAATGGATGAGCCAACGTAGAGCAATGTGTCAGATTCTCTTGCTGTTTCTGGTCTGGTAACTTCATTGCAATAGTTGGCAATCTTCCAGATTCAAGCAAGTTCTGAATTTTTATGGATTGACTCACTGCTTGCTAGGATGGTGGCATACTTGGTAGACTGTAATATTCTCCAGTGTGTATATTCTGAAAATGCTCTTTGACAGCATGCATTTCACAACATCTTGTTGGCATTTTAGATATTGATTTAACGTCTCCAGTAGCTCTGAGGAAGCTGTTTGGTATTTAGGACTGCTATTTCTAGTGGCAAAAAAATTAATCATATCATTATAACTACAGATTTCGTTTTGCATATTATATTTCTAATGAAAGTTACAGAGCTTATAAATATATTCTGGTAAGAATTGACAAGTTCTGAAATTTCAGTGATCATAAATTGATTTTTATAGACCCATGGTTCACTAAATTGTTTGCCAAAATGTCATGAGCCATAGGAAATTTGAGTTTTGAAGAACAGCTGTCAACTATACTGATTACTCATTGGTTTAAATGCCATTGCCTAGTCCTAGTTGTCAATCCTCATAAATTACTGTTGTCATTTCTTGCATTTAGAAAAAAATCAGACTGACATTCTTTAAGTATCTTCTGGTAGATAGACTATAATAGTTAAATACATATAAATAAGTATGACCTATGAGTATTTCTCTCCCAAATTATATATAAGTGTCTCTATTTCTATCTGTCTATCTATCTAGAGATGAAGAGAGAGGAGAAAATAAATGTTCCTCTTTTATCTGGTAAGATAATTCTACTCACGCAAAACTCAAATTATGTTAGATATAAGAAATCCCTTTAGAAATTTAGGAATGCATTTGTATAGCAACCCTGGGGCCATGGTGGTGGGCACAGTCCACGTACACTGCAAGGTCCCAGGTTCATGTCCCAGTTCTGGCAGGAACAATCAAAATTAGTAACAAAATAAAACGCTTCTTCCTCCTCTTTCTTCCTGCCTGCCTGACTCTGCTCACCTTCATTCCTGCCTGCACCTTTCCTTTAAAAAGAAAAAAAATGTGTTTATAGGATTATGATTATGTTTTTGCTGAGAAGTGATAGGTCTCTTCTATCTCCCTCTCTCACATGCACGCACAAAGATACAAAGTTGAACAAATACTAAGAGATGTCTTAGGACTTAAGCAAGTGTATTTTTATAGTGTTGCTAAGGAGACTTATAGTCCCTTTCTGTGATCACTAGTGCCTGAATTTTCATCATATAAGTTGTACTCTAAAGCTAGCTTTGTCCTCATCTAAGAAATCAATTGATGCAACTCATTCTTGAATGGAATTTTCTGTTAAATCTTTACTGTTCAATTGACTTAGAGATGAAACAAATACTGGATTCTTAAGAAATCAGAAAAATATGTCAAAAGTTAGGCAATAGGGGTAGAAAAGTCAAAGCAAATAGTATAATTCATAATTTTGCTTGAAATGATTTCTGGGCACTGCTGGTAACAATCAAATTGAGATATCAACTGAGAATCAGATTGTAGAAGCATTGATATGTCTACAGCTTCTTTCCTACTGGATATGGATATAAGTATAATAATAAGATTATATTCATTCCTACAACAAACATTAATTCTCAGGGATTTTTTCTTGAGTATCAAGGTGATTAGGATAAAATTTAATAATCCTTGGATACTGTCAAAAACAATATGACAATTATAGCATCTCTATTTATCTGTTTTTAGAGGAAACTTGGTAAACTGTACTGCTGAACAAAAATGAAATTTATTAAATATATGAGAACATCTGATAGTTCACTCTTCCTTTTTAGCTTCATTTCTTTGGTTTTAGGATTCTTATTATTCCAAAGGATGATCATATGTTAAACAAGAAAAAGCAGATAGAACTGAATATACTCAATAATAAATATGTGTCGATTCTTCCCAGTCTTTAAGTTTAATTAATTATTGGTACAATCAATCATCTATTCTTTCTTAAATTGGAGTTTTTTGAAGTAAAATGACTGGCTAAATAACTATGAAGAATCCATGTTTCCGTTTATATTCTGAAGAGAGAAGAGTAAAAATAACATACACAAAGACAAAACTTTCAACTTAACCACTTGACTGTCATACCCACCCAATCTTACTGTATCCAATATTTGGAAAGTTGAAGAGGTTAAAAACACATTTAGTTCGATTTCTTCCATTGTGTGTATATGTTTAAAATATATACTGTTATATTTTTGTATTCCACAGAGAAAAAGTTTACTTGCTTAAATTCTAACCACATGTATCTTTGACTGGAGAGAATGACCATTCTTTTTTCTTTTTATTAAGGCATTAAATTAGCTTGTTCAGTGAAACTAATTGTTTAAAAACAGTAATTTGACAGACTATGGATAAAATTTATTAACTGAATCTACATTTATTTCATAAATGAATAATATTGTTACTAAAAACATTCCTTTCTACTCCTAAAATAAGGTAAAAATAACCTCCTATGAATAGATCCTTGAAAACTTGGTGTTCATGTGTCAAACTGGGAATTAAATATTATTTGCCAATTTTAAAAAACTGAATTCCTCATATATTTTCTTTGTTATTAAAATTTTCCAGGGTACCGATCATGTAGTCCTTTTCTCATTATTTCCACCATTTTCCCCCCAAGGAATGAATGTAAAAAATCCAATTAAGAATAAGTCAGATTTTTTGAGGCATTAGTCTATTGATAAAATGATTGGATGTTTCTCTCAACACCTGGATAGGGAGTGTTAATTGGGTTTTTTAACCCAAGAAAGTTCTTTAAGAATAATTTGATCATTTTGAGGATAAACAGAAAATATTAACTATGTTAAGTTATTATGAATTATTAGCTAAACCTACACTACAGGTGTATAAGCTTAATTTTTATTATCAACTTTTCTTCAATGGAGAGTTGGTAATGCTTGTCATGCCTGAAACTGACTGAGCCAATATTTTAGTACTGTATCCCCAACTGTTTTCTTGTTCTTACGTGTGTCGCAGGAAGTTTATTCCCTCTCTGCATTATGCTTCATACTTATATCTATTCTAAAAATGTTATTCTACATGCTACATGTCATTTATTCTTTCTCGAGTACTGTACAATATTTTCCCCTTCATGCACTACTGTGTGTGTGTGTGTGTGTGTGTGTGTTTGTGTGTGACATAAAAAGTCAGTTGACCTAGTATTCTTCAGCATGTTACAGAAGGGGTCACTGACAACCACCAGCTGACTCATGGAGGAAGCCGACTAGAACCCACAGCATTTCTAATCAGTGTTCCCTAGAATTAACTTTATTGTTAATAAAACAGGTACCAAACAATTAGCCTCTTCTAAGTGGCAGATTTGATTTACATGTCTCCCACATTGGTTCAGATATAAAAACTGGAGCTTCCCCCTCATTTTATTTGCTTTGCTGTTTAATTCTGTATTCAGACTAACACCCTCTTTTTCCTCAGTTTGATTGTTCAGATAAAAAATTATTTCACCTTTACTCTATGGGAGAGCCAGTGATCAGCTTATGCTATCTTGTGACTAGGGTTTTCATTAAAGTTGAGGATAGAGTAGGTATTACCATGAAACAAGAATCTTACCAGGACTGTGGGGTTAGGAGTACTGCTTAGAAGCTATGCACGACAGAGAGACCTAGAGAAAACCAGTATATATACTATACAAAGCTAAAATCCATGCACTGAAAGAAATAAAAGCCTAAGCGGAATAGATATACAAATGAGAGACTAAATTATAGAGTCAAAAGTTCAGAGACAGAAAGAAGAAATCAAAGGAAAATTGTTTTTAAAAGGGGGAATGATCTCAAGTGATTGTCTCACGTACTGATTTTAAAAGTTGAAATCTGTAATATGCTTGACTAATTCTGGCTAGCTCAATGGGTTATGAAACGCATGTAACCCTGGTACAGGAAATTTTTTTCCCAGCTCCTTCTGTTTCTCAGATTCTCACATCAACTTTTATTAACCAGATTAGGGCAGTGGGTTGACCAATGAGGAATGCTATGCTACTCGCTACCTTACGTCAGTGGTTTCTCACTATCTGGAAAGTATCCATTAGATGGATGCATTTTATATCTATGTCTTTGACTGACATGTATGTGCATGCATTTATAGGTGCACACATTAGCCTGCTTAGATGCCCACAGAAGCAAGTCAGCTAGATTCAGTTAACCATTTATTCATTTATCCACTTCCTGCTATCTCTCTCCCAGTTTCTTTCAATCACTATGTAGCCAACCTGTTCTATTCTCTACACATGTAATGTCCACTACAATGTGGCCCATGATAGGGCATTATTTTCTTATCCCTGCTCTCTGACTTCTGCTCTAAATTTATACAGTTCTCTCTTAAGTACTACTCATCTCATTTCTCTTTGTTTTCTGCTGTTGACACCTATTAAAGTCATGCATTCTTCTTCCCATATACTCCAAACTTTTGAATGACCTTCTGTATAATGAATAGGAACTATTTTTCACCTAATGTTTTAGAAGAGAAAGGACCAACTTCCTGTTACAACTGCAACAGGAAAACAGAGATGATATTCAAAATATTCAGCAACCAGGAGAGCAGTGGCAATGAGCAAGCAGAATGATCCTGGCCACAATGGCAGGAATCAGCCTGCTGTGCTTGGCACAAACCCTTTCCTTGTAGGATTACCAGAAGGTCCATGACTTTTTAAGGAGACAAACTCTGGCTATAATGTGAGTATTTGAGGGATCAACAGTTACTTAACAGTATGGAAACATTTCAATATTTGTTGGTGTAGCTGTACCTTTGTGCCAACTTCCAATCAGACCTACATGCAGACCATCTCTCTGTAAACAGAAAATCTATGTTAATTTCCATTTCTTGACTTTAAACCAACTCCTTGTTTGAAAACTGTCAAGGTTGAAGGGCTGTCAAAAATCACCATAAAAGCTTGCATTTACTTTAATTCAACACTCTTTATGAATTATTAATCACATTTATACTATAACTTATTTTTTTACAAATTACCTTTTTATTACTTGAAGTCAGGATAAGTGGCATTTTCCTAATTTACTCAAAAAACAACGTGTGCCTATTATGTGCCAAGTATTGGAGATATGACAGTGAATATGAAAGAGAAATACTTTTCCTTATGAAATTGATATTCTAATCTGTAAAAATTTAAATGTCAAAATTGTGCATTATAAAAATAATCCAAGTTATATGCATTAACTGTACATATTATGCTCTTTAGTGCCAAGTTTTTATATGCCAAATTTTGCTTCACTGAGTGTGTCATACATGAATATGCCTGTGTGTGTAAGTGTGCATTAAAGTATATATAAAATATGGTTAATTTCAAAAGCAGTGTTAGAAGTTCCAAAAGAATGCTAGAGTTTTCCATAATATGTACTAACAAATTTATGGTCAAAGGGAGATATCATTTTGAATAATTGAGGCATATCTGCCATTCTTTTCCATCTTGAGACCTACTTTCGCCCAGGACTCCTAATGTCTTTCAGTATTGGAAGGAATCATATCACTTTGATTTCCCCCAGGCAGAGAATCAAGATCCAAGTTGTGGGGAGTGGTTCTCCTTTTTCATAACACTCCAAAAGATAGCACAGGGAAATTACTTAGAGTAAGGCAGTTTGGAGGGTCAGTGTCTCAATAATCTAGTTTGGCTTTCATATGCTCTGTTGGCAGATGAAAGGGAATCTATACTAAAAACAGTGTTTCATTGTTACCACAATAAGCACGCTCTCTTTTCCAAGGAACCTGATGGGGTGCCTGGCTGTTAAATGCTAGGAGATTAAGTATCTTATGCACTAAATTGACTAGTTAGATAAATATAGAATTCTCAGTTTTCAGAGCATGAATATTTAAAAAAATATTTAATAAAAGAAGTCAGCATGAGAGTTGGTATTTCCCCCAAAATATTGAATATATTGAAACCACAGGGTCATAAAAATAAACCCATCCGCATTTTCTGCCAGTTTTGCAGAGGTGAGTTGGGGAATGTTAGGAAAATTGGGGAAACAATGAATGAGTTACAGATGGGATAAATATAACAGTTTCTGTAGGTGATCATGTCATGCCATCTTTACTCTTTGCATCTCATCATGTCAGTCATGATTGATTGCTTCTGTCTCTAGATGGAAGCCAGAATCCTGGGAATTGTGCTTACAGTGCAAATGTATTTTCTTCTCTTGATCAGCACTTCTGTTACTATCCACACACACAAAAGCCTTCAGATGGATTGAATTTAGCAAATACATAACAAAGTGTCACTTAAAAAACTGAAAAATATCACCTGAAATTAGAGTTGTATGAAGGAAAACACCATGTATTTTAGTAATTCTGAGAGTACACGAACTTTAAATTTATATTTGCAAAAGAGTATATGAAAACTATGTAAGAATACGTAACAGGTCAATAGTTCTAATATCTTCACAATGAACTTTCTATATCATACCTATGAATTTTCTACATCAGAATGGTTTTGAGGTTACTAGACTGATCATAGAAGCAAAATAAGACACGTGAGAGTTATTTCATTTATAATCATAATGTATTGATTAAAATGAATTAAGAATTTCTGAATACAAAGTTTCAGAAATAATGTTCCAATGTTTATATAACTTGAGTTTGCATAGAACACTGTTTAGTCCTATGGCATCTCAGCAACAACACAGGCTTTCATAACTCAATGGCTTTCCATCTCTAATGAACCACAAAACATTTCAAGTTATGCCTGATGTTATGAAAGAAACTCTTGAGAAAGTTACCTAAAAAGACTCTGAAATAAAGATAGCCTGGTGTTTAAGGTTAGAAGGCAATATGTGATTGAGAGAGAGGAGCCTTTCTCCCTTGGTCACTAAGGGAGAACAAGGAGCTCTAGTAGTGAAAGTTATGGCTGATCAGTTAAATTTTTCTAATATGATAGGCTGTGGGGATCTGATGTATTTCCTTAAATGCTGATTATAAAGAAAAAATCCACAGTGCAGTGTGATGTGTCATTCCATTATTCAATTTTAGAAAGATTAATATAAGCCTCCAGACCAGATATCAGGGTGCTCCCCAAACACATACATTCTCCAACACAGACAAAGTGAAAAACCTATAAATGAGAAAAAGGAAGAAAGAGAGGACAGAAGGGAAATGGGGAGAGAAGGGAAGGGGATAAGGGGAAAGGGGAAAGGGAGGAAAGAAGAAAGGGAGGGGGGGAGGGAGGATTGATTTATTCTGTCATGTTGTTTTTGGCTATTATCAACTTTTGTTTGATGCTCCCTTCTTTCCTTTCAAGGTGTGAAACCTTAGAAGAAGTATGCGTCAACATTGTCAGGCAACATGGTCCTAATTATACAGCTATTATTTAACCACGACTCCAGTTACTAATGTTAACAGCCATATCTGCCTTACCTGAAGATTAACTTTTACTTGCATATAGGGGAAATTTAAATTCATGGAGCTATAATTCTGTTATTTGAAATTTCATTATAGTATAAATAAATGTATCTACATATATGATTTTATGTGATCACTATCCTATCAGTTATATAGTTATTAATAATTTCTTAATCTGATCATTCTCTTTCAAACCCTATGTCCAAATTAATAGGAAAAACACTATGTTGATTTATGAACATTTTTCTAAAATACTGGATGCAAATATTTCCACTGGAACCTCATATTCTGACTCTGCAGTTGACTAGACTTAAGGATGTTGGTTCATTTTATTTCTGGTTACTTCCATGTACCTAGTGATAGTCCATCTAAATGTGAATGATCCACTCCCAGAAAAACAAAAAGCAAGAATTGTTAATCATGGCGTTTTTGTAGTTCATGCTCCAAATTGAAAGCAAAGTTATGCAAATAGAATATTTGTCCTGTTTTCATGTATATAATCAATAATAAATTTAAATGACTGTTTAAACAACTTTAAGAAATAAACTAATTTTAAAAGCTGTATCTGATTTTCAGCAATTGTATTTAGTAGTTTTTAAAAACTTTTTTTTCTTCCTGCAATTGTTTCTCAAGGTATATACCCTTTCATATTAAGGGATAGAAAGTACAATGAAAATATTGATATTATTGAAATTGATTTCAACATGGGTGACTGGTATTTTTAAACTGAAGAAGACTTAATCATGTTTGTGTTTGGGTCGATTTGTCATTTTTATCCACATAAATCTGCAGCAGACATATTAATAGTCCCAGAGTGCAGAATACAAGATTTAGTCCAGTAAATAAGTTGAAATATGATACTTTTGTATTTACTATTAGCAATAATCACTGTTTAAAACCATATCATTTTATTTGGGATTATATTCATTTATATTCAAATATTATGTCACTTTGGTTCTGATATTTATAATGGTTCATATGGAAGAGGATCAGGGAGCTAATAACAAAAGGAATTGTACTTTTCGTTCTTTGAAAATACTGAGGAAATACAGGCTTGCAACAAGAAACATTTTAATATAAAACTAATGGATAATTAGGAGGGATATGTGGCAGTAAAGATATTTTAGCTCTTACATTTTTTATCACATTGGGGCTATTTTTTTTTCTTTTCCATTTTTATTATTAACCTTTTTATGGAAAATTGGCTTACCAAGAATTTATGAATTAATAAGTCTATTATAATGATGAATGATAATTACCATTTAAATCCTGACTCATTCATCAGCTTGTTCACTGCATGTCAGGTGACACAAGAGTATATGATTACTTGTCTGGTGAGTATTTTTCAACTGACTGTTATACTTCCTTGAACTTCAGATTCTCATACCATATTTTGAAAGTATGATAAAAGGCAGTTAAGTAATTTGACGAAGAAATTACTAACTGTGCTATAAATAAAAGAAGTGCCTTCAATGTTTTTAGAAGAATATTCTTAGGTTCAAGTGACAAATGGAGATTACCCAGTTGGGTCAAATGAAAAGTTCATATACAGATAATTTCGAGGGCTGAGGGATTGGTAATGTTATAGGAGCTAAACCAGTAACCATTCAATGTTAAAGTGGCAACTTTTGCCTCTCAGAACGTCAGAAACCTTGGGGATGTGAATCAGTAGTGTCTATGATGCTTCCCACAAAGAGGCACCTCATCTTCAAAACACTTGCATACTTGTGCATACTTGCTGACAATTTAAACAGACACAACGGGATTAAATAGACCTAAGGGAAAGATGTGGGACTGCTTTTGGTTTTCATTATGAAAATCAAAGTAGCAGAGAATTTCCATGTATACTGTTGCATATGATTTTCAGTCACCGGGTGGTAGTTAATCAAGGTATTTTGAAATTACAGACATTTTGTTAAAATGTAAATCCTCCCACTACCCCCACCGCCATGCATGAACAATGGAAGCATGCGAATATATGCCAGCTGCTGCACGTCAGGTTCCAATGAAATTTGTGAGCATGTCACTGGCACTGAAAAGAAAATAGGACTAGGGAGTCTTAGGTTGACTTCGCTTCTTCAAAGCCTCCTATAACAAGGCATGTCCAGTTATATCAGCAATTGTATGCTCACCAACTAAAGACGTGTTAACTTGCAGTCTGTAATTTCTGGGCAAAAGATCAGAATTCTCTTAAGACACAAGCCCAGAAATCACATCAGACATTGAGAATCTTCCCATCTCTATCTTCACTTTTAAGATCTTGTCTCACAATATATAATTTTGTTGTAGCCCAATGAATTGGCTGTTTATACATATCCTCCTATTTCAAAGCTGTTTGAATCAGAAAGCTTTTGAAGGGGCGTGGGGAAGAACTGATTAAACACCAGAATCTACAGCAGTGGTTCTGAAACTTTACGGTTTATCAGAATCACCGGGAGGAAGTGTGAATTGCCGGACCCATCCTCTGGGCAAAGCATTAGTAATTTGCATTTTTAATTAATTTCCAGATTTATTAGCTTCCTACTGTCACTATAACAAATAACCACAGATTTAATGATTTAAAACAACACAAATTTATTATCGTACAGTTGTGGAGGCCAGAAGTTTGAAATTGAGAAGTAAAAGGCTAAAATCAAAGATTTGACAGAGTATCATTCCTTTTGGAGGTTTCAGAGGAGAATCTATTTCCTGACCTTTTCTAGCTTCTAGAGGCCCTCTGTAATTCTAGCTTATGACCCCTTTCTCCATCTTCAAAACTGGCAAAGCTTCCAGCAGTGCTCTCCTATCTGACTTCTGCACCACTCCTTACATCATTTCTCTGACTGAAATAAGGAGCCTTGTGATTACGGTGGGCTCCCCTAACTCACCCAGGATACTGTCTCTACTTGAGATTTTTTAAATGTAATCATACTTTTAAAAGTTCTTCTGTCAAGTTAAATAATATTCACAAATTCTAGGGATTATAATATATTTGGGGGACAATCAGTTTATCATACGAGGTAGTCCTAATATTGCCATAGTCTGAGAATCACTGAATTCAAAGACTGAATAACTAAGCAGCAATATTTGCTGTATGTTTTATTACAAATAGTCTGAGAATAACCAAATCAGTTTTGACTGAATTTTGCAATACTGAATCAGTATAAACATTGGTTCTCAAGCTTTGCTCATTATAATAAACAGGAAATTGTATAAAAATGAAAAACAAAAAGACCTAAATCCAAAGCCTAGGGCACTCCCAGATCAACTCAGAATCAATGGGGATGTTACTTATTCAAAGATTAATCATGATTCTGCAATCGAATCTAATATCTACTGACATACGTATATATACACAGCAGCAATTCTAAGGGCCTAGATGTAGGATTTCCAGAATCAGTTGTAATTGTAGTGGAATATAAGTGAAATTCAAGGAACAAAGTTCTTTGTTTTGAAATAAAATAATAGTAGCTCTAGAGTATTGAGGATCAAAATTATCCTCCTAACCTTGATCTTGAGATCCACATTTAGCCTATGTTTAGTGGCAAGCATAGAAGTCTCACTTTTAGTCTCCTCTTTTAAAGATGAGAGTAATGCAGTTCAGGGAGATACACTGTACAGTTAAAAAAAATTAGTAAATTCAATTTCCATCCCAATTCCCTTGTGTCCAAGGTCCTTCTAGTACAATACTATACTGCTATTTTAAAAAATCGATCATTTTAGGTGTTGCAAACCCAAATAACATCAGGTGCGCAGAAGAAATGAAGGTGATAAGTATAAGATAACAGAGTGGTGGGAAAAGTGGAAAGGGATAGACTGCATGTCTTACATAAAGTCAGACAAGTTTGTGTTATTTTTAAAACAGCAAGGCCAAACAAAACACAGGTCTGAGCCAGATTCAGACCACCTGCTGCCAGTATGCTACTTCTGAAGCACAAAATGTTTTCCACTAAAATGGCAACTCCCCAGCACAACGCTCTTCAACGCTTTCTTAATGTTTTCCACACACAGCCTTAAACCTTTGGGGTCTAATCAATAGTCATTGCCTCCTTGAATTTGCTCCCTCTTTCCCCTTCCTTAAATTTACAGATTTGGGACACGTGAACATACTGTTATCGGAACTCTGTCAGCTCTCCAACAGCAGCCAGTCATGGCACTGCCACCACAAAACGTGGATTTATAGAATTGAATTCACATTTTTTTTAAACTACAAGTTCAGAGAGTACTTTACTGTTTGCCAGGCCTCAAACTAGGACCAGACCTCATATGTTGCTTTTTTTACTCTACATATTTATTCAATGCATTAAGTGTGTCTGACTAGAATTATTTTTCCATACATATTATAGTAACAGTGGGCTCTTTAGTAACAACTAAATGAAGCTTGAAAAACTGCTATATGAAAGCCAAGTATTACAAAGGTGGAACTCAAAGGAAGGCCTGACTTTTCTTGTGCGACTGTTGAAAGTCAGTCAGAAAAATAGGGTAGCAGCATTTTTAATGTCTACAGATTTAGTCAAATGCTCAGGAAAAAAACCAAAACGAAACAGATTTACAGTCTCAATAACGAGATTTCTTTAATTGTTCACAGATTTTTTTTTGTGTATTATAGTATTCAATAAATACAGTGTGTGTTTACATTATGCTCAGCACAGTATAACTACTGAATTCCTCTTTCCCCCAATATGTGTATAGTTAGCAGAGAAGCGAGAAAGCAAAAAACCTCAAGTCAAATCAGAAGAAAACACTAGCAAGAATCTGTAGCAGCAGGATCTTAGACACAGTGGCATAAAACTCATATCTATACATTTGCCAGAGGTGGGATGTCTGCCACATTTGGTGATGAGCAGTAAATCAAAGGTATCTTTTAAAAAAAATGCTAACAAAAGAGCTGTATCTTGACACAAGGCGAGAACAGAAAGAATGATTTAGGTCTTGTGTTGCCACAGCAATTAGGTGATGAGTAAACTGTCTTTGGAGGTTAATCTTTGCCTTCTGTGAACTCATCGTGTGCATCTTCCATAGACCGATCTTCCTGTAATAGCTCCATTGTGCTACTCCTCACGCCACAAAGAATAGATCTTTAGGATCTTCCAGCTGCCAACTCCATCATTTAATTTCCCCAGTTTAGTGTTCAAGTCATGTGTATAATTTGTTCCCAGTGTACCCTCAAAACCTTTTCCATATTATCCCTCAACATGCTATGATTTTTACATCAATTATTTCAGCCAGTCTCCTATTCCACCAATGAGTTAGGTTCCATCCTTTCTATCAACACTTTCAAGATCCCCCTGGAATTAAAAACTATAACCCCCCTTCTTTCAAACTCTAAACATCCTACATCTTTCACTAAGTCATTGTTTTAACTCATTTCTGAAATTCCACAACATTAATATCTGTAATTCAGAAATTTATTTGAAAATGGTTTCAGATTTATATTAGTTCATAACTCCTGAAAGTGAAGGAGCTTTTCTTCTCCTCTCTTCTTCATGTCTATCTTTTCCATCTACATGGAACAGAACACCACAGAGCTGTTCAGATATATTATATGATTCTATGATCCTTTATCTATACATGTATACACGTACAACCTGAGAATTCTCAATTATTTACACATAACTCAGGGTCCTTGGTCAAATATCCAGAACCTCCATTGCTACGAACAGATACTCGGTCAAATATCCAGAACCTCCATTGCTACGAACAGATACTCCCTTGATCTCTTAGCCTTCCTCCTCCCAATTTGTAATCCTTTAAATGACTTCCTTTATTCAGTATTAAAAAATAGTTAATCCCTTATCCCTGTGATTCTATTATCTTCTCTTTAAGTGACTATTGACTTCAGAAAACCCCTATAATTACTGATTATTCTTATTTCTTTTAATTTAGGTTCTACCTTAATGCCAGGGTTAACTTTCTAAAACAGGTATCCGATGGTACCATCCCTCTAATTATTAAATCCCCTTCAACTCCGCAACCATTTCTTCCACTGCTATCCAGACTTATAACACATGCCTCAGAGACACTGAATTTCTTATAGGCCTCCATGTGATTCTCTTTTATGCCTCAAAATCTTTATACATACTGTGGATTTTTCTGAAATACCTTTATCTTATGGTGTGTCTAATAAACTCTGGAGCAGATCTTAATATTTCCAAACAGAAATCTTCTCATCTTTTCTATCTCCTCTCCTCCTCTCCCCTCCCGTCCCCTCCCCTCCCTTCCCTTCCCCTCCTCTCCTCTCCTCTTCTCTTCTCTTCCTCTCTCTCTCCTCTCTCTGTATCTCTCTCTCCTTTCTGTCTCTCTCTGTCTCTCTGTCTCTCTCTCTCTGTCTCTCCTCTCTCTCTTCCTCACCCACCCCTCGCCCCGTACTTATACTCTTTGGTTCTGTAACATAGAGGTCACATCTTAGGCTTATCATAACTTCAGCACAATCACTTATGTACCTCACCACCCTATGTCCTACACTATTATCTGGGAGACAAAACATTATTCTTAACCAAAATCAAAAGCCAGTGGAACAGATTTTTTTCCTCTATGGATTGAAAGCAGAAATAATAGTTTAGCTAGTGGAGAAGATGGAGAAAAATCTGATATCCTTGAGTATTCTGCAAAAATATGATATTAAGAGGGACAGGAAATGGAAGTACTTTATTTGGCTTAAGTCAAGAATGTGAGAAAAAAATGGAAAACAAATGGGGGTTTGAGAATGAGAAAGATTAAGAACTTGCTGCTAAATAGAAACAGACAGACAAAACTCCTGGTTCAGAATAGCAGCCAGCCCTCATTAGAAAAGTTTAGACCATGCCAATGAGGGCTGGATAGTAGCCTGCTTCTCTGAAAACTATTCGCTTATTTGGGGGATTTAGGTCCAAAGTACCCGAGATCTAAAAATAACAGTTCAGTGAAAATTTATGTTAGTCCTCAAGACAATCCAAAGTTTTAGGGTTTGTCCAGCAAGTAAGCAGAGGATGAAATATGAGTGTCAATGATGATTACCAGGTACAAATGTCATCATGGAGACATATATTTACTCTCTGTCAATTGACTGAGTATCCAGAGAGTCAGGTCCTATGCAAGACAATAAGGATGAGTTTTAAAAGATGCTCCAGCTGAGACCCTTCCTTCAATGAAATCTAAGTCCAGCAGAAGAAACATATGCAAATAGTTGGTTTTCATACTGTGGAACATATGAATGCTAGAATGGTAGCAAAAAAAAGAGGTGGAAGGTCAACTGGCTCAGAAGCAGGTATTTGTTTAGAGGGGAACAGTATGTTACAAAAGGTTTTAAAAAATCAGTGAGTTGGAATCTGGGGATGCGTTTCTTAAAAATGCAGTGATTAATGAGGACCTGAGATTTTTAACACAATTTGTAATTAAATGCTTCTCTTTTTACTGTTTTAAATAGTCTTAAACTCCTCTCCAAATTGCATGCCCTAATTTGAATTAATTTGAATTAAAAAAAAGGAGTCCTTAAGGAAACCATGTGTAAACCATGTGTAGAAGGAAAATGAGTCTTAATTATGTAACGTACTTACACATAATAAACACATTGAATCTATCCATTGAAAAAATGCCATGTGGCACTCATATTCTCTTTGTTTTAGGACGCAGGTAAAATATGAAAAGATTTTGTTGTTGTAGTTTTAGCATCTACTTGTACTTGTGAAGAGAGCAGCCAAGCACTGCTAGAGTAAGTAGTTCCCTGAGAAAACGCCAGTAGTGGGTTTTCTAAGTCCACCAGAAATTGAAACTGGGAAAGCATATGAACAGCAATTAAAAAAAAAACCTAAATACTTGGACATTTATGTTAATTTAACTTCATACATTCATTCATTCATAAATTTCCATTTAATGCAGCTACCCTCTGATTGTAAAGGGTTAACTCACTAGCTAAAGAAATACATATCAGAACTACCTGAGATACTTAAAATCTAGTCTAACAAATGAGGGTTACTGAAGCTGATGACTTGTCCTCCCAGCAATTGCTGATCCATTCTGTAGGCTACAGCCCTTTAATTTCCAGGGCTGTCAATCTGACACATCTTATTAATCTTATTAAGTCATATAGAGAATCCTGACCACAAAAATAAAAACAAAAATATTTTCATTCCACTCCATTTTTCATTTATCTAGAACTTATCACCATTACATAACGTGTTTTCTCTCACTTGCAGAATATATATGATGGTGGGAGAAATAGAAAATGAACACGTGTGGGGAAACTGCCCTATAAAAGGCATAAATGTTGACAGTTACTGCATAAATATTCCTTTACTGCTTGGAGAAGTCTAATCCCTATTGATGGAGTCAATAGAGCAAGGTTTAGGGAGGAAAATGGAACTTCAGATTAAAAAAAAACTGCAAAAACAAGCTGCTACTAATAACTTTCATGTTTTGGCTCTTGCTTCAGCTTATCTACCATAGATTTAACAGCTCATAAACTGAAGCCAACTTTCTGAATGATCATTTAATTCTTGAAAAGTAACCATAAACTAAGGCAGGGGGAGGGGGAAAATACTGAGATATTAATCCTGGCAGCAGGCAGCAATTCTGGGCCCAAAAGCTTAATGGGGCTGAGCTGAATGGGACATAACAAGATGACTGTCCTAACAAAATACAGTCCGTGTCTTCCGATGAGTGAGGAATGTTCCTTTCCTATTCGTGTTTGAACACGGGAGAACATAAAGCGCCAGTTAAATTGAGTAATGTTGCATAACTAAATTACAGGGTTTTTGTTCAGTTCTTCAGTAGAGTATAAAAATTCTCAAACCTGGAAGTATTGTTTTAATCAAGGGTGTGAATAAGTAGTTCTTCATACTTATGCAATCTCCAAATTAATAAAAATGTTTTCTTTAAATCTTCACTCCTGTAAAACTACACTAATAAAAGCTATATACTTATAAGTGCTATATAAAGAAGGTGGGCATATATTTAGCTTCTTGAGCGTACTTTTAATTTTATGAAATAGCTTTTGAAGAAATGTGGAAAGGAATTAATTTGCAATTTGATCTTAAGCAATTACTTCTAATTTCTATAAATGTAGATATTTAACTTTGCTGTTGTACTGACAAAATACCTGTTTTTTAAGTGGTGCTAAACAATTTATATGATGTATGATATAGCCTTAGAGAGCTTTTATTTGTTTTATTGGGTAATTTGTATTCAGTATGGAGGCAGTGATCTAAAGCTCTGCATTTAGCGATTGCACAGGAGGCCCGGGCACATGGAAAATTCTATACTTTATTTCATCGGGGTGAATCTACCATGACCCGGAAGGCTCACCTATAGATAAGATGGTTTGGTCTCAATAACACTTTGAATCCTTACACTCTCTGGGGTTTTGCACACTCCTTTAGACACAGGTCTTTGTCATTAATGAGAGTCGCTTGAGTGGATTCCTGAATGGCACTTTGGAGAATGGTGGGACAAGTTTTTAACAAGCTAACCCTTCTGGCTATAACATGAAAGAGAACCCTGTGTTTAAGATAGTGTGGGAATAAAAGACAGAGGTAATTTGGACTGCTGAGGAAATAATTATTAGTTCCACATTGCTTTCCATGTGATAGGTGGAGGAGAGCAGAAAGAAAGTGTTAGAATTTAGGAAATAACTGTTTATTTTTCTTGCTGATAGTGTATAAAGTTTGAAGAACCTTCTAAAATTTGAAAAATTTCCCCAGCTAATCCATTAAGGTGCTTCAGAAAGAAACATCAACAGATTTTTCTCTTGCTCATATTGGCTATTTTAGAACTTGAACAGCTTTTGCTACTATTATGTTAACAAATTCTGTCTTTATCTTATTAAACACACCCTCCTCCCTACAAATGGGAGTGAGAGGTGAGAGTGTGGTGTGAGGATGGGAGCAGGAGGTCAAGAGAAAAAAATTCAGTTTTGCTTCACCTATACCTTGTGTGTGTGTGTGTGTGTGTGCACACACGTGTGCATGTGTGTGTGTATTTAACTTGTCAATAACAAGAAAATCATGGGGTCAACAGCAGCAAATGAAGAGGATGGTGGGAATTATCTGTGGTACCCTAAACTGGTTTAGTAATTTCCAAAGATCCCTAAAATAAGAAAAGAATAAGAGGGGAAAAAAAAAAAGAGGAAAGCCATCCTGTTTCCCAGAAATGACACAGCGACCACCTGATTTGCACTAGCTCAGCTTCTTTAGAGCAATTCCGCCATCTGCAGCCTGGGCCAAGCGTTAAAGGGTGTTGTCTTCAGCAGAACTGCAGTGCTAATGAAGGGGACACCAAAATATCTGGCACTAACCACTCCAGGGATCACTTTGCTTCATTAGGCCCAGATGGATTCAGAAATTCCAAAGTGACATTGGGACCTCGCTTTTGAGGTCAGTTGAGGAGGGGAAGAGGAGTGCCAGAGAGAGGATGCCCATAAACCTCACAGCAGCTGAGGAACAAATGATCTAGATGGAAATAAGAAATTAAAACAAGGTAATGGATAGCAAGGTGGAATATGCATGGAATATCATACAAGCAGTAAAAAGTGTTGAAGCTCATATAATAGTATGAAAGAGGATAATTCAGTGTAAAACACAAAAGTTAGGCTGTAAAATTCTATCTATAGTATATTAAAAACCATGTTTAAATGTTTTTAAGAGGATCTTTCAAATATCTATGCATATAATTTTGAAAACTCAGGAAGTTACCAAAGTATTAGCAGTGACTATCTATCAATAGGTGTTAGAAGCTTAGGAAAGTTTTTCTTCTCTATTATATATTTTTAAATTTTCATATACTGAGAATGAATTTCTCTTAAAATAATAAAAATTAAAAGCTAAAATATGAAATTAATTAAAATTAAAAATGATAAGAATGGCATATGTCATC
Organism: Solenodon paradoxus; assembly: GCA_004363575.1. Classification (NCBI taxonomy): domain Eukaryota; kingdom Metazoa; phylum Chordata; class Mammalia; order Eulipotyphla; family Solenodontidae; genus Solenodon; species Solenodon paradoxus. The sequence continues at coordinate 87,630 of RJWH01003274.1, read as the reverse complement.
CTTTAAGATAGAATCTAAAATATAAATTCCTTTCACTTTTTCTATATCAAATGTGATCCTAAATTTTGTAGACATTTGCATTCAAGTTCTGGCCTCATCTTCTCTAGTCTAATCCCTTGATCAATACTCTAATATATGTCCTCTTACTTCTTGTACCCCAACCATTGTGTTAGATTTTTAAATGGCTCCCTTATTCCATTATTTCTCTAGTATCAGTTCAAATCCTTTGCAGGATCACAATTTATAGGCAAATTACAGGTAGATTCTTACAGCTAAGTATCAGATTAACTCATCTATAATATATACTTCTATAGTTTTCTGAGGAATACATTAAAAGGACATCTATAATGCACATAGGTATGTATATAAATATGTATACATAAATGTATGTGTGATATAGTGCTTCACACATAAGTAAGTTTTCAGCAAGTGTATCTATTATTATTATAATTTCAAGTGTGTCAATCTCAAGGCCACTATCATATTTCTTTATGTTTTTCGTGACCCCAACTCTCATCTTTTCCCCAAGACTCTCCCAATAGATTTTTTTACTTTTCAAGTACAGAAATATTTTCTTTAACAGCTGCTAGTAGTGTATCTTTCAAACAATAAAGCTCAATAAATATGTTAAACTGTATTGCAAACTGAAAAATTTATCACTACATTAAACCTGGTAAGGAAGATCCTGTTTGAAAATTGAATAGTTCAGCTATTTTCTCCACATCAACATACACACAAATCATTTACACAGTCATAGTCATTCACACACATATACATTCATACACACATACACACACAGCCCTCTAGGTTCTTGGTCCCTGTCATAATTTACATAATGTTCAGTGAGCAGGCATAGCAGACACCAATTATAAGAAACCTTGAAAATGCTCTACCTGGAGCTCCCAGTGGAAGTCATGATCTGTTGTATTCGGATGTACAGAAATGACAATGGGAAGAGAGGGAGAAAAAAGAGTGATGTGAAATGTTACGGGTAAACCATTGGGAACAATAATGCATTCAGTGTCGTTCATTTGATAGTACAGTTTAGTAAAGTCTGACAGAAAATTCAAACCAATGCAAAGTTAGAAAAAAAACTGAAATTCAAAATATGAAGGAAACCAATCATGCAGATCTAAAAACTATAGCTTTCTTTGACAGCAATTTTGTTGTTCATTTTAGATTTCTAGAAAACACACTTAGAGACTTTTATTATTCTACTTGTAAGAGAGATAGAAAAAGACAACAGTATAATGAATTTAATAAAAAAACAAAATAGAGAAATAACTGCTGAATGTCTTTCAAAATTACTCAAGAAGAAATTGGAAACAAAAATTTGTCTTCCAGTCATAGCATTCCATCCTCAAATCTTTTCAAAGATGTTTCTGAGGGGGCACACCCTGGTGCTCTAGCAGCTTACTACACCTGGGAGCAGCCCCACATACATCTCACGGTCCCTGGATCAAGACCTGGGTCCAGGGAAAACAACCGGTGTGAACAACTAAATAAAAATAAATAAAGTGCTTCATCCGCCTCTATCTTCCTACCTGCCTACCTCTGTTTGCCTTCATTACTGCCTGCACCTTAAAAGAAAAGTTTCTTTTTCCTCTATATTCATCTTGTGCTGCCATTTAGGTTTTTCCCATCAGCCTTTAAAAAGTTCAATATTTTCCATTATTATCAAAATCCTTTCCCTGATATATTGACCTTTCTTCTTTTGATTTCTCTCTCTCTCTGCCCCACTTAAAAAATTCTTACAAAATTACTGATACCTGATTTCTCCACTGTTCTCACCCTTCATTCACTCTGACCCCTCATTAACTGGAAATATGTTATTTAATAATTCTATAGTAACATCTGTGGCAGGTTGAATAACACCATTCTATCACCCCTGTCCAAAAAAATAAAAATAAAAAAAATAAAAATCTGGGAGTCGGTGTATATGTTACCTTAGAAGGCAAAAAGGACTTCACAAATATGATTAAGTAAACTATTTTAAGAGTAGGAGAGTAGCCTTGAGTATCCATGTGGGCCAAATGATATAAACATAGGTGTCCTTTTAAGAGGAAGGCAGAGGAGGAAACTACTACAGGAGAGCAGGAGACAGGATGATGTAAACAAGAGGTGAAGTAATGAATGTAGCCAGACTCTAGATGCTAGAAAAGAAGAAACAGATTTGCCTCTACAATCTTCAAAAGGAATTATGTCTACTACATTGTCATTTTAACCCAATGAAGTTAATTTTGAACTTCCGGTCTCCAGAACTATATAAAAATAAATTTGTGTTGCTTTAAACTACCAAGTTTGTGATGATTTGTTGTAGGAAAATAATATAACATTCATGTACTTAAGTCAAATAGTGAGCAATTACATCTTCATATCTGTCAGTAACAAACTGGTTTTCTTACTAGATCTGTGGCTCATTCTTCTCAGATACCTTTGTTTACTCCTTTCTTTCTTCCAAAATAACAAATATTAGAGTTTCTCAAGACCCATTCTAAAGCACATCATTCTCATTCCCTAAACAATAGCTACCCTTGAAAGCAAAATCTGTGACGCATCTCTGCTTGGTTTCAAGAATATACACCTGTTTGAACACTACTTGATTATCACACAGACATCTCAAATTTAATGTGTCTACAACTAAGTTAATTTCATTTCCTCAAGGTTGCTTTATTTCCAGGGTTAACAATCTCAGGGAAAGAGACCCACCAACTACACATATTTTCTAACCAAATATTTGGCATCCCAACAGACTTATCTCCCTTTCAATCCCCCACCATATACAAGCAGTCACTAAGTTTGAGCAAAACTGCCTCCTAAATTTCTATTGGTATCAATATAAATGGCCATAGTCAGTTCAAGTTACATCTACATGAAAAATTGGATGCAACAGTCCTAAAGCATAGACCTGTCACATAGTACGCAGCATATAAGCATTAATTTAATTATAGTCAACTCCTATAAACACAGTCATTCTCCATGTAATAGCCACAGTGATATTTAAACACACACATGTATTTTACATGCATAAATCATGTGTTATTACTTAAAGTTCTTTGTCTTTAGAGTATAATATGATTTAAGAAATCTTTCCTTTAGATTTTGGTCTCTGAGTCTTCACCTTAATTTCTCACTATTCTATTCCTTTCTCTCAAACCCCAGTCATGGTTCTTTTATTTAGATCATTGAACTTTATAGTTACTTTCAAAGTTCAGGATCAGGGAATTTTTTCTCTGTTGTGTCTGGAATTCTTTCTTCTTAATTCCCTTCTTTCTTGCATCTTATTACCTAACTAATCACCATCCATTTGTCATTCTCATCTTAAATATCAGGGAAGTATCTTCTTACATCCTTTCTAAAACCAAATTAGAGATTCTTTTACATGCTGTCATATTACCCTGCACTTCGACTTATACTCAAATACTTAAACATACTTAGGAAAATTTGTCTTCTCCCTTTAGATTTTTTTTCTTTTTATTTATCAGATTTTAGTGGTATAAAAATACAATAAAGTACACATATTGAAATGCACTTTTTAAGATTTTGCATGCATGCATACCCATGAAACCATCATCACAATCAAAATAGTGAACATAGATGCTACCCCCAAAGTTTATTTTTGCCCCTTTGTTCTCACAAAGTCTTGCTGCATTTGTCCTGCTGCCTAATATACTCCAGGCATAGCTCTCTGATTACCTAACCAGAGAGCTATGTCTGGAGTATAGAGGTACTTAAAATACATTTTATGAATTAATAAGCAAAAATGTTCATCCAAGCATTATACATGTAAATAAGAAAACACTAGAAGCAATCTATTCCTTTGACTGCACATTTTATAAAATAATGTAAAACTAATTTGTATACATTTCTTGCATAGTTAAGAAGGAAAATAGGCATAGACAAAAACTTTAGTAGTAGAGGAATGACAGGTGATTTTCATTTTCTTCTTTGAAATTTTCAATGTCCATGTGTCATAGCATGTTGAATCAGACATTTCCTGTGTCCTAGAATTTTGGCTACAGCTCCATACAGAGGACAACAAGTAGTTAAGTATTTCCATATTTTAAACAAAACAGCCAAAAAGCTGTCAGGCATCCCACTCTTAAATTTTCTAAAATGTAGTCAAATTGTTCTTTTTGCATAATCTCTAACATTCCATTCAATCTACAAAACAGAAGGTATAATTTGGCTGAAAAGAAAAGTTTGCCGGAAGTGTGACGTTGAGGATATTTTCTGCCCTACTCAGTAATAAGGAGAAAGACAGGAAACAGAAAGAACTGTGTAGTAGAGACGTTCCATAGGAACAACAAAAAGCCCATCTATAGTCCACCAGAAACTCACACATGTACTACAAATATATAGTTAGTAAATATATGACCAGAGTACTGGGATATGGAAATAAGATTGTTAGAATTTCCTCTCTCTGCACAGCTGCTAAGACCTTCTTCCAGTCAGCACCATGCCTCCCAATGTTTTATCAAACCAGAGTTCTTCAATTCTGTGGAGATGCTGAGTGGCAGACTGAGGTCACAGAGAGAGGGAGTCCTCTGATCTCCCTAGGTACAAAACAAACTTCTCCAACGAATACACAACCTAAGTTAAATAAATGTGGTCTAAATAAAAGGTGTACTTGCTACTATGGGGGTCAAAGAAAAAGTTCCCCAATTTCTCTGAGGTTCTTCACAGGTTGGATGAATGAACAAATTAACATTAGGTACGATTAGTAAAAGAAACCCCCAGATTTAATAATAACACATGTATGGAGACTTTAAGGGCAATAAATTCTGAGACTGCTGGGCATTTATATCCTTACCTGAGGCTTGGAGGTCTCAGGGGTGAAAGGAGGAGTCTCCATAAGGCAAGAGGAAATGACTCATCCTTATCTTACTCTAAAAGTAAATGTAAATAACTCCCTTTTCTACATTCTTCTAGAGAACAGGAACAAAAAACATTTCTTGATTACGAGAGGGAGTAACAATGGCTTCTTTCATTGAGGGAAGACTAAAGGTTTAGAAGACTGGAGCTTCTCCTTTGCCTCTGGGGCTGTCCTTCACTGTCCTTGGTTCTTCATGTCAGAGTAGGGCACACACAGAGAAGAACAATTCTGGGGTGTTGTGTTTCAGGCTTATCATTACCAAATATAGTTAAGAAAAAAGCAACTCCTAAGCCATATACCTATGTGGAAATCTGGTGCACACTGGTGACTCAGACATTAAGTCTACAGTTTCAGTGTCATCCATGTAAAGTCCAAGGACTTGGGTTCACAACTGGGCCTGAGAGGAACAACCAAAATGAACTAAATAAGTAAAAATAAATGCTTCTGAAAATAACAGAATGAGAGGTTGAAGCTGAAAAGCAGGAAAAAGATAAATTAAATAACAAAAGAGATGGGGCAAAGGAGAGAGCAGAATTGATTAATAGAGGAGAGATGTGCCAGATAGGAAAGGGCCAAACAACAAAATGGGAGTCTTCTCACAACCTGTCTCCTCTTCCCTTTCTTCCAAAAAGAACTGCATACTTTCACTTTTGAGAGTTCCTTTTCTTTTTTTTCTTCAATAAAATTTTTCTTAATCATTAATACTTTGAGTGGCCCTGCTAGTTCTTTCTGAGACTTAAACTTAAGAGCCTAAAACCCAGGGCAAAGGAAGGTTAGAGAACAAAACCAAAGCCAAGATGGGTGACACATTAAACCTGAGGCCCACACTTGGAATCCTTCCTCGTTGCTCTGCCAGTGTTCCACACTTCTGGTCAGGGCCCCATCTATGCCCCATATTGCTTCTTTCTCCTTTCTCTCTTCCTTCCTGCCTGCACACTTGCCACCAATTCCTTACTGAGTCCTTCTTTAAAAGGAGAGAGAGAGATAGAGAAAGAAAGAAAGAAAAAGGAAAGGAAAGGAAGGAAGGAAGGAAGAAAGCAATGGAAATCTGTGCCTACTTCCTTCTGAGGAATACCTTGAGGTTGAAGGAGCATGCCTATGGAAACTCATGAATGCTTGAAGTTTCAACTATGGTTACTGAGATCTCAGAAAACAAAAAGTTTCTGAAGGTCAAAGTGCATAAGAAACACCAGTGTGATGGCTTTGGAATTGACTTCATGGACAGGATAATGAATATCTTGTTTGGGACTATAACGAATAAGATAAGGAGGCTTTCTCAAGTTTCCTATGCAGCATAGACTTCCAAGAATATACATGACCCAAGAGCATGAACAACAGTACCTCAAAATACAACTGAGTTAAGAGGATAGTATCTCAAGACAAACTACTTTATTTCTATAATTGGAATGAGTGACAGTTATGTACATTTTAAGTATAGGCTTTACAATACTCTTAAAATTACATACATTTTTGGAAAGCATATATATTTGAGCACAAAACTTTTTCTGTTTTTCTGATTATTTTCTTAGGATAGACTCTGGAATTGGAAGTTCAAGACAAACTGGTATAACTGAGCATCTGTATGTATATTTGTAGATTCTTTTCTGAGATCTGTAGCAAGCTCTCTCCCAGCCAGTACTGAGTATTAACATTCTTTCATAACTTACCAAAAATAGCTAACTTATTTACATCATTTGCTGTTATGTTTTAGTGTCTTATTTTTACTTGTTACTTGAAAAACTTAATGGTATTTAAGGTTTCTTTTAAATTTAGTTAGTTTAGTTTTATCAAGATACTTCAAATAATTTTTAACAGCTGCCATAAGGTTCAACTAATAATGAGCTTCATTTATTTAATAAATATTTATTCAAGAAGTCACTGGCCAGCCTTAGTGCTGAAACAAACAAGGAGCCAGTCTCAAGATGTATATCAGAAGGGAGTTTGATAAAGGATAAATATGATAAAAGCAACCTAAGTTACAGTAATAGTATGTAGGGATGACATAACAAAATCCCACAATATGGAAGGTGTAAACAACAGTTATTTATTTTCTAATAGCTGTGGAGAGTGGAAGTTCAACATCAAGGTGCCAGCAAAGTTTGTATCTAGTTAGACTTCTCTCTTTGGATTGCAGATGGCTGCCTTCTCACTATTTGCTCACATGGCCTTTTCTACATGTTTTACAGGCTGTGTAGGGGAGAAAAACATGCTCCTTGGTTTATTTTCTTATAAGGATACTAATCCTCTTGGATCAGGGTCCCACCCTTAGGATCTTCATTTAACTTTGATTATCTGATTACTTCCTTACTCTGAGTATAGCCACACTGATGCATGATTAGGACACCAACATATGAATTTGGGGGAAACATACACATTTAGTTAATAACACAGTTGATCAGAGACATGCCATCTCAGGGATGATAAAAAATATCAGGAAACATGCTCATTTATTTATTCAGTATACATTAACTGAGAGCCTGTTGTGTAGAAGATGGGATGATAAATGGTAGTAACAGCTGTTTTTCTGGAGAAGCTAATAATCTTAGGAAGTGAGAGAGGTGATAAATCAATGCAATTTAAATGATAGAACAGAATCAACACAAAGCACTCTGAACACAATGGAGGGATCAACTAGATCTGTCTATGGGAGCTGGAAAAGATTTTACAGACAAGTATTTATTTGAGTTTTAAATAGGAGTAGGACTATATAATGTAGAGAGAAGAAAATCATAATAGCAATGGGAAATGGTTCTTCAGGTGATGTCTAGTATTTATTTTTTCACTTCTGAGTGGTAAATATTTTAAAAAGAAACTACCTTTATAGATTAGAACTATGGACATATAGTCTATTCTGTCCTTATTTCTCCCTCATTAAAATTCTCAGAGAAGGGAATGGAAGGTAGGAGGAATCTAACCACTGTCATTCAGAACTGGTGTTATCTGTAGTGGTCCTAAGAAAACCCTTCCACTTTTACTCCATTTGATATTGGTCTCGTGATATATGGTAGATTCTAAAATCAACATGAAAGTGAGCATATATTAGAAACACAAATATCATAACATTAGCCATATGATTTATGTCTGTATCAGTCAATAAATTCTGTTTCGTACTTGAATGACTTTCTTGATAATGTGATTATCTAGATTTAGTCTAATAAGATAATTTCTATTATAGTTATTAAATATACATATTAATTATAAATATGATCTCTAAGTCTCAGGGTCTAGTCATTTCTTAAAATATATTAGGGCACATTAATAAGGATTATTTGTCACTATCACTCAAAAAAGAGGAAAACACAACATCTGAATATTAATGATACGAAAATCAAGAGATAAAAAAATCTGAGAATCACTTTTGAGGCTAAATACCAGTCAGTACTTTCAGTGCCTTACCAAGAGGTATCTCATGGAATCCTCATAATGATCTCACAGTTAGGAACCATTATTATCTCCATTTTATATATAAGGCAGAAAAGTTAACTTGTCCAAATAACACAATAGAATACAGGGTTGGGATTTAAGTCACATGGCTTGATCTCAAAACTTCATATATGCTACAACATACTGTCAAGCAAGAGGAAGAGCTGCTGATCAATAAGACAGAGATAGAATTTGATTAAAGTGAAATTTTACCTGTGATAAAATAATAACTCCCTTTTTATCTTCTATAGCTTACCTTATAATTTCTCAAATTGCATCGTAAGAGAATTTCTTATAATTACAAATAGACCAAAAAACCCTCCATGCTACATGTCTGTTGTCTACTTAGAAAAATAAAGAAAGGATAAAAGTAGCATAAAGCAGAAAGAAAATAATCTGTACATATTTTTACATGTTATTAAGAATCAGCCTTGTGTTCCCTCATACACGTTAGTATCCCAAAGGCCTTCCATGTCTACTGTGTTAAGTGTGGGTTCAGGAGATTAAGGGCCTGATGGCATCTGGTTCACTGTTATTTCCTTCTCCTTGTAACCTCACATCGCTATACATCTGTTTTGTTGATTCAGAAGAGCACTTGAGATGCTTTACAGTTGATTTTGACAAGTGCTACAATTTGAAAGGGGAAGATAATTCTTGCCAAGATGATTTTCAAAGTACAGAAATTATACTTTTGAATAGATAGTACCTTTCTTTATGATCAGAATTTTCATTTAATATACAGCATACTTAAACTTGGTAATCACAATTTCCTTTTTCTGAAAAAAATGTGATGGCTGTCTGTGATGTCATATACTAAAGCATTATACAATAAATCTTATTCTTGGTTTTGATTGTTTTCTTTGTTGCAGATGAACCATGTCTGCCAAATTTAAAGACATTAAATTTATAAAATACTATATGGATATTAAATGGAATTATTAATTAAATGAGAGTCTACTGATCATGAGTAAGATGACAGAAGAATGTATATTTTCTGCATGCCTCTAAATCCACTAAATTGAGAATTAATCAGTAGTGCCTTAAAGACCACAGACTTATTGACAGAATAATCACATTTTAAAAGTAAAATATGTGTCTAATTTTAATTTATAGTCTAAAGTATCATTCTGTCACACAGACCTCCTCATTAGTTTAATTATAAAAGAATATTTAATATTTAATATTTGAGAGTGTTCTTGCTAAAGGATTATCATTGGTTTGCTTTGTTTCACTAATGTTACGAAAGACAAAGACAAAGACTGACAGAATTTTAAATATTACCAAGGCTGAAAGATTATGTAATGCCAATTTAAGATTCTAACTTACTTTAAAGCAAACTGGTTCAGGACTTTGGGACCCCAGTCCAGTTTGCAAGGTTCATCTCAGAATAATATCCTCAGTAATTTAAAAAAGTCTTTATTATTGATGTGCTGCTAACCAAAAACCTAATCCATCCTTCCATGTTAAAAAATAATTTCTATGGGTTTGCTCTTGTGGCTTGGGCTGCTGAGAAACTGGTGTGCAGACCATGTTAAGCAGCCCAAGGTCCTGGGTTCGAGACCCAGGGCTGGAATGAAAAGCAAAATAACTAACTAAATAAAGATGCTGCTTTTTCTTCTCTTCCTTTTTTAAAAAATAAAAATAAAAAATATTATTCTTCCTCTTAAAAATAATTTCTAGGCATTTGTTTCATATTTACATAATTTTATACATTATATACAGAAATAAATGAGAATTTATAATTATTATAGACAGATTTCCCAGTTACACTGAACATATTCTATACTCTGGCCAAACAACTCTGGCAGTAGTACTTTCATAAGGTTAAACAGCATCTCAGAATTCTTATCCTGATACCTGGCTCCACTGCTGTCAATGTGGTGCATTTGATTGTCTCATTAGTAACCTATATCCTAGAGATAAATATAAACTTATCTGGAATTTCTAAAGTGGGTTCCCTCATTCCAGTATACATTATTTCTTAAAAAATTGCTCTTACTAAATATTTCAGAAGAAAAACTTGTGTTTATATCTTTACTCTACCATTTTCCTACTAAAGAACACAGAGAAAATACTTCATTTGTCTAAGCCACAGATTCCAAATGGACACACTGAATGTCCTTGGCTTACTATTTTTCTCAAATCTTCTGAGAAGATAAAACACTGAATGTGAACTTTAACTCAATGTTGTGTACATAGGACATTCTCAAAAACTGGTAACTGTGATTAATGCTCTTTTTTTAAAATCACTAATTCCACTGTTCTAGACTATACTGGGTTTATAGCAATGAAAATATCCTAATGCTTCACTCTTCCTTTTTCTACCTGCTTTAGTTCTCTTATACAACAGAACTATTTATCATAAAATACTGCTCTCATTTTGTAATACTATTATTGAAAAATAGGCTATAGCTCATAAATAAAACCACAAAATTTAAAACTTCCTTTTACTTGGCTCAAAAATGTTACAGCTTAGTCTTCTGTTATTTCTCAATATAAATTATGTTCTCTATCCTAACTGGATTACCCTTCAATTATCAATTTCATCTCACATTTTTACACTGTGTGTTTTTTAACCTAGCATATTATCGAGGATCATCTATGTTACTCTATCAGTGGATGGTTCCTTTTTATTGCTGAGTAGTATGTAATTATATGGATACATCACAATTTGTTTAATCATTTACTAGTTTATGTTCACTTAGATTGCTTCCAGTTTATATTTAATAAGAAAAAAGCTGCTATGAACATACAAAGAAGTCTTGGTGTGGACGTATGTCTTCATTTCTCTTGGGTAAACAGGGAGGATAAGAATTGTTAGGTCCTATAAAATGTGCATGTTTAACTTTGTAAGAAATTGTCAGATTCTTTTCAAAGGTGTACTATTTTACTTTCCATCAATAACAAATTAGCGATATATAATAATCATCTTTTTGATAACAGACATTCTAGTGGATATGAGAGAAACTGTGTTTTAATTTGAAAGTTTCTCTTGAATAATTATGTTTCCCATTTATATTTTATCTTTGATGTCTGTTAACATATTTTGCCCATTTTATTGGGTTATTGTCATTTTTCATTTAGTCACAAAACTTTTTATATATTTTGGGTACTAGTGCATATCAAATACATAATTTACAAATATTTTCTTAGTCTGTGGCTTGTCTTTTCATTTTATTAATGACCATTTTGAAGACAGATTTAAAATTTTTATGAGATCCAAAGTCTATATATTTTTCCTTTATATTTCATGGATTGGGATGTTCAATGAGTTTTTGCTATCTTATTTAATTCTATATTCTTATTACTATTACTATTTAGACAAGCTATCAATTACTAAGAAGTATTAAAAACTTTAATGTAATTGCTTATTTATCCTTTAAATTATATCAGTTTTTGTTTCATGCATTTTATTGTACTTTTATAGGGTATATACATTTTATAATGATTCGAACTTCTTGATGAATTGCCATTGGTCATTAAGAAACACTCATCTTTGTCTCCAGTAATATTCGTAGTATTAAAATCTATCTTCTTTGATGTTACTATGGCTACTAATTCTTAAGACAGTTAACGTGCATAGTATATCATTTCCACCCTTTTGTTATCAACCTACATGTATATGAAACTTAATTTTGTTTTGCAGATCTTGTTCTTAAGTATGAAAATGATATTCGATTTTTTTAACTGAAGCTATTTAGTTTACAAAATAATATGTTTAGATGTGCAGATTCACTATTCATCAAATATATGATAAAACAGCATGCCTATCACTGCCAGGATTCGCTGCTGGGAACAGAGGCAAGGAGGGGGCATCTCAGGAGATAAAGAAACTCAGAGAGAGAGTAATATAAAGGTGGAGTCAGGGGGTCAACAGCCTCATGGACTGAGAGCCTTTAGTACTTTTTTCTTCCACCTATTTACTGAGTTCATACACAGACCTCTTCAAGCAGCTTATGCAAACAATTTTACCTTCATATTGGATCTGCATGTGCAACCTTTTGTTTTCTAAATACATAACTGTATCTATTTCATTTTGGGGAGTGACCAGTTACAGGAACACTGCCCCAGTGTTTTCCTGCAGTGGCCTTCGCCCGGTGCTCAGGGTCTGGTGTTCTTTGATGTTATGCCAACTCGTACTTCGTCCTTGCTCTATTTTCTGCCCCAACATATCATCAAATTTCTAATATTAGCCTACCATTTTCCATCAGCTAGCCATTACCTTTTCCTCCTACCTATCATACAATTCCCCTGTGATAACCCCAATTCTGTTGTCAAAGTTCAAATAATATTTTTTGTTTTGTCTGCTCATTTGCTTTCTTTTTTTAATAATTCTCATGAGTTAGATTATTTGTTATATGTCTTTCTCCCTTTGACTTATTTTGCTTTGCCTAATCCCCTTTAGTTCCATCTATGTTGTTGTAAATATCAGGATGTAATGTTTTCATTTTCAATATACCACATTTTCTTTATCAATTGTCCATCAGCTCTTAGGTTGTTAAAACTTCTTGGTTATTATAAATAACACTAAAAATAAACATAGAGTGTATATCTCTCTTCAAATTAGTGTTTATGGGGTTTTTGGCTAAATACCCTGAAGTGGAATCACAAGTCATATGGAATTTTCATTTTAAATGTTTTTTGGGGGCAATTACCATTCTACTTTCCATAATAGTTGTATGAATGTATACACCCACCAACAGTCTCATTTTCTCACCAACAGTAGTTGTTTCCAGTCTTTTGGAAAATAGTCATCTCACATTTGTGAGTTATATATCTTTGTGGTTTCAATTTGAATTTCCCTAATAACAAGAAAGAAAAACAACTTTTTTTAATGTGCATGTTGGCCAAGTTTATGTCTTTGTGGAGAAATATCTATCCAGATCTTCTTCACATTTTTGACTGGATTGTTTATTTTTTTGTTGTTGAGTTTTATGGGTTCTTTATGTATGTTTTGTATTAACCCCTTGCAAAATGTATGATTTGCAAATATCTTTTCCCATTCAGTAGGTCTTTTTAAAATTAATTTGTAAGGTGTTAAAGAGTGACTTAGCTTCATTTTTTTGCACAAAGCTATACAGTTTTCCCACCACCATTTTATTGAAAAGATTTTTTCTAAATTGTACATTCCTTGCTCCTCTGTTGCAAATTTAATGACCAACTATGTGTGAATATATTTGAGGGCACAATTCTATTCCATTAATCTGTATTAAACTAGCACTGTTTTGATTACTACTGCTATGCAGTATTGCTTGAAATATGAATTTGTAATACTTCCACTTTTCTTCTTTTTTCTCATGATTGTTTTATCTAGTCAGGGTCTTTCATGGCACACATATTTTATGATTTTGTTCTATTTCCTGGAAAAATAGAATTGAAGATCCATCTGCAAGATGGTAAACTACTAAGCTATCAAGTTCACTCACTCCCCACAAACAACAAAACTGTATCTATTTAGCTACTACAGACTCTGAAAGGAAACAAGGACTAGCATCTTCACAAATCAAAAGGGCATATGACTTCATAAATGGTAGAAGTGACTCTGTTTAAGCATCCCGCTAATATGTTCAGAGACCACTGAACTGTGGTAAGAGATCAGTGATAACGATACTTTCCCTGGAGATGAAGATTTTTCTTGCACAGCAGGTGGCTCCAAACCTGTGAATTGGCATTTCCTCTTCAACACGGGGAGGAAAAAAGATCAGCTTCCCAGTAAGCAGAAAGTTTTTAGCCATACAGAGAAGTGCTGAGATCACACAACTAAAGGAAATCCAGCATCCTAGACTATTACATAGGCCTATACTGTGCAACTTGATATTATAATACAAGACTTTTATATCAGGCAAGCCAAACCCATAGAAATAAAGACAGAATGCCAAACAGAATGAAGATACAAATATATGTGAAATGATGGATCAAAACAAAAGAACCAGGGGAATATATAACGCAACAAAATGAAGTAAAATACCTGAAGAAGATCTTAAAGCAACAGTTTTAATGGCACTTATGGAAATTAGAAGAACATAGAGAAACAAAAAGAGAACTACGATAAGATTAGAGAAAATATGATACAATTTCCAACAGAATTCACAAAGCAAAAAAACACCATAACTGAGCTAAAAAGAACACAATAAAGAGGCTCCACTGTAGACTAGAATAAGCCTTCATAAAATTAGCAAGTTAGAAGATAGGATAGTGGAGTGAAACCAAGCAGACCAGCAAAGTGAAAAAAAATGAAAGAAACAAAGCAAATGAGATATATGGGATAACACTGAGAGGAACAACATCACATCATAGGGTTCCCAAAAGAAGAGAGTAAAAAATAGGCAAGAACTGTATTTGAAGAAATAATTGCTGAAAATTTCCCTATCCTGAAAACGGAATCAGATCTCTAGACTTGGGAAGTTGGAAGAAGTCTAAACAAAAGAAACCCAAACAGACACTCACTAAGATACATCATCAATAAAATGACAAAAATACAAGCTAAAGAGACAATCTTAAAAACAGTGGAGAACAATGAATTACATACAAAGGAAATCCCCTAAGATTGGTGGCAGATTTCTCCACGGATTTTCATTCCCCAAAAGGGAATGGCCTAAAATGTTCAAAGAGCTGAATGAAAAGAATTTCCAACCAAGGATATTCTATCCTGCTATATTATTACTTAGAAATTGTTGGGGACTTGGGCCAGGCCACAAAGCCAGGCTGATGCAATCCAACGGAAAATTACACTCAGAGGTACCTCAGCCACTGCCCTGTTTGCCTAACGATCGCCTCCCTATTTCATAAACAAAGCATAAACATTAGCAACCAAGAACATTAGCAACCAATCAGTTAGCAACCAGTCAGAGCCTTGATCACGCGCACTAGCAATCTATCAGAGTCTTGATCACGCACTGTACATGCACCCACCCTCCAATCCAACTAAAGAGCACGCAGCAGACATGCACAGGGGCCACCTATCAGAACTACTTCCCTTCTTTTCCCTTTCTATATAAGTCCCTCCATCTTAATAAAATTTTGCAGCTTGATCAGAATTCGTTGTCTTGCTGTCATTTTTCGCACCTCTTGTGCCACCCCTTTCATCCGTTCTAGGTGGATCTCCTGACCCCAGCTGACTATTCCACAGGTCAGACTCAAGAAATAAAGAACTGATTAAAGACCTTTACAAACAAATTTAAAGGAAATCATCATCATGAATCCAGCCTTATAAGAAATACTAAAGGAAGTCCCATAAAATGAAAAGAAACCCCATTTAGAAGCTTCCTTTAGTATTTCTTATAACCATAGGCTCAAAGTCAATGGTTAGAAGACAATCCTACAGTTAAATGGTAACCTCAAAAGAGCAGGGGCAGCAAGACTTATATCAGATAAAACAGACTTCCAACTTAATGTGACAAAAATCAGGAACACACATTATATAATGATTAAGGCTTCAATTCAGCAAGAAGGCATAACTCAGTAAATATATATATGTAGATATATATACACACCCACACATCTTCTACTAAATCAAATATGCCACTCTTCTGTTCAAAATTCAGAATAAAAGTTAGAACAATTACAAAAGACAATAAGGTCCCAGATCTGTTTCACCCTTTGTCACCTGAGTCATAGTTCTCATGGTGAGACGATTAATAGAAAAGCCTTTAAGAAAATAGCTCTAAGCTGAGTCTGGAGCATAAAACTGATTTGAGAATATAATGCAAGCAAGAAACCGTTGCTCAAAGAGTTTCCATCTTCCAAAATTCATAAATGCAAATGAATCATGAAAGACCAACCCTAGGGAAAATTTTAAAAAGAAAATGGAAAATAAAGGATGACATTCTATTGATCAGGTAACATATGTCAAACTGGAAAATGATGCACAACACACTATTCATGCGACAATCATACATGGGGAAGAAACACTTACTGAAGAATTATGACACAGTGAAAAGTAAGTGGCAATGTGGTTTTTCTGCCTTATCCCTCATATGGATTTTATTAATAAACTAAATAAATGAAATTAAATTAAAAGAAAAATCTTATCAGCTTCTCTTCATGTTGGGGTAACTATTCTTCCTCTTGATGACTGAAATTGTTTATCCTTCTTGTGAATGTCTGTAACTGATGTGATGGTTAGTGTGTGAAAGCTCTTCTTCTGGGTTCCTGGCTATTTCAAGGTTTCTTTTCTTGAGTCTCACGTAATATTAAAGGAATTGTATTAAAATTACAGAGCTATTTGATAAATATGAAAAAAACAAATGGGGCAACACCAAACTAAAAAGCTTCTGTACTCATTACTTTGTTTTTTTTGATGAAATATTTAGGATTTCCTACATATGTAATCTGCAAGTAGTGGTACTTCCACTTTTTTTCCAATTTGAATTCTTTTCATTTCTTCCTCTTGCCTAATTACTCTGGGTAGAACTTCCAGTAGGATGCTGAATAGCAGTTGAAAGCCTTGTTTATCATATAGGACCTTTGTTACGTTCAGACATGGTCCTTTTATCTCTTTTTTTATTGAGTTATTATAATAAGTGCTGATTCTTGTCAAATGCTTTCTCTATATGATCATACATATTTTTACTTCCCTTTGTCGATGAGGTGTATTACATTAATATATTTGCATATGTTGAACCATTATTGCATCCTCAAAATAATTCCCACATGGTCATGATAGATGATTCTTTCAATGCATTGCCGAATCAGGTGAGCTAATGTTTTGTTAAGAAATTTTGTACTTTTGTTACTCTGTTATATAGCTGTGATTTTCTCTTTTTTTGTGCTGTCCTTGTTTGCACTGGTATTGGCATATTGTTGGCTTCATATAAAGTGTTTGGAAATGTCCCTTTTTCAATCTTTTGCAAGAGTTTGAGAAGAATGGTATTAATTCTTCTCTGGGGATCTGGTAAAACTCGCTAGTAAAGTCATCTGGTCCTAGGCTTTTATTTGGAGGGAGACTTTTAGCTGCTTTTTTCAATTTTCTTGCTTATGATATTCCTGTTCTGGTTGTCCATTTCCTTTTGATTCAGTCTTTGTAGGCCATTTCTAAAAATTTGTTAATGTCCTCTAGGTTCTCCAATTTATTGTCATATAGTTGTTCAGAGTAGCTGTTTATGATGCTTTGTATTTCTGAGGTATTCATATAACTTCTCTGTTACTTTTCATCCTATTTATTATTCTCTCTTTTTTCTTTGTGAGCCTAGTCAAAGGTCTGTCAATTTTATTTTTACCATAAGCCAGCTTTTGATTTCAATGATCTTCTGAATTGTCTTTTTAGCTAACTTATTTCTGTTCATATTCTTATTATTTCCTTCCTTTTGACTTCAGTTATTTTTATTTTCAAGTTATTTTGGGTGTAGAGTTACACCGCTTGTGATTTTTATTGTTTCTATAGGTAGGCCTGGATTGCTACAAACTTTCGTCTTAGTACGACTTTTGTAGCATCCCATATGTTCTGAGAGTATATGCCTTTATTCTCATTTGTCTCCATGATTTTCTTTAAATTTCTCCTCTGATTTTCTCCTTTATCTAATAGAATTTTTTAGTTTTCTTTTTGTGGTTGATTTCTAGTTTTTTGCCATTATGGTCTGAAAATATTTTATTTCATCTTAGTAATATTTTGAATATATTTTGTTTCCCAACATATTGTCTATCCTGGAGAATGGTTAATGTACACTTAAGAAAAATGTGAATTCAGCTGTTGTTGGGTGGAGTGTTCTGTAAATATCTACTAAATCCATCTGTTCTAATTTGCCACTTTAGACTCTTATTTACCTACTATTTTTTGCCTGATCTGACTACTGTTGTTTGTGGGATGATGAAGTCTCCTATATTACTATGTAGTCAGTTTTCTCTGAAGTTCTGTTAATAACTGCTTTCTATATTTTGATGTTCCCTTATTTGGTGTGTGTGTGTATATATGCACATATATATATATTTGTACACATATGCATATATGTATATAAGTACACACATATATATTATATGTATACTAATATTTTCTTTATAATTGATCCTGTAATCATTATGTAATATCTATCTCTGTCCTTTGTTACCTTCTTTAGTTAGAGGTTTATTTTATCTGATTTAGGCATTTCTTAGGTTACCATTTGATTCTTTGTTCTCTAACTTTTGATTTTGTGTTTAGAACTCAGATGAGTTTCCTGTATCCAACAGAAAGCTGGGTTTTGTTATTAATCCATTTTGCCACTCAGTGGCCAACTTTTGATTGGTGACTTCTATCCATTAATATTTAGGGTAGATATGCAATTGTTTAATGCCATTTTGCTATTTATTTTCTGGGCATTTTTCAAGACTGTCACTGTAATTTTGATCTCTTGAGCTTTGAAAACTTTTATGATATTTGATTATTTAGCTTTCATTCTGACAGACTTTTCATAAAGAAACAATTCTAGGATGATCTTTTTTATTATCTCAGAACTTGAAAAAATGTCACTGCTTTATTCTTTCAGCTTGTATTTTCTGAAAAAGATGTATTTTTTTTCAATTTGTTGTATTTTTTACTATGAGCCTTTATAATTTTCTATGCCTTGTTTTTTGCAGTTTGAATATTATATACCTAAATAGGTATAGGGGTGTGTGTGTGTGTGTGTGATCAATTTATCATACTTGAGGAGTACTACCTTTGATATATGTGGTTTGATGTCTTCCACTATTTGGGAGAAATTCTTAGTCATTGTCTTTAAATGATTTGTTCTGCTAATCTTTCTCTTCTCTTCTCTCTCTTCATTCATTCTATATCTCCAGCTTACAGTTTTTATTCTATTCAAGTTACATTTGTGGGTAAGTAGTAGGGTTTTGTTTCTTTCCTGCTAGATTAGATGATCTTTTCTAATTGGCAGCAATACTAAGGGACTTGATCTCATCTTGTACCCTGCACCTGGTGTTTTTCATGAGCACCTAGTGGAGGTCATGGAAAAGAGTCTGAATGTTTGGAAAACATCCTTCTGTTTGAGGTATCCTAGGGTTCTAAGTCATAACTCTAAACCAATCCTTTATGCATTTCATTAATAACTTAGCTGACTTCTTCATATCTACTTGTACAGCTATGGGTACATTTTTTTCCCAGTATAATAGCAAAGATGAGATTGTCTGTGAATCCCCTTCCCTTTTTAAATGGTCTTTTTCCTCCTTAGATTTCAAGATATTACATTTCTTAGTTTCTCAGATGTCTGCCATGGTATAAATAAATAAATAAATAAATAAAAGGCTATATACTTTGCTACTGATCTAGATTGCTCTCATTGTTGGGGGTACAAGTGACATTCTTTCAAACTTATTATATTCTAGAAAGAATCAGGACTCCTTACATGTGCTTTTAGTACAGGCTGCCCATTACAAGACCCTGCTTGCTGGTGAAAAACCAGTCATTATTTCTTTTTCAAATTGGAAGGATAGAAGTCACTTTAATTTTCAAAGTTTGAGATATGAGACCAGGGTCTGTTTCTTAGTGAATGAAAAATAGTACATACATGTAAAAATGAGCCTCCCACAAAGAGAAAAAAACAAAGATACTGGATGATAATGCTTGGATTAATTTGTCTCTGGTGCAAGCTGATCAAATTATATTTTTATAAAATCTTTAAGTATTCTCTCACTTTGTATGAAGCCAAATTCAAATATTTTGCATGGCAAGCAAGAACCATTATTATTTGGTCTTGACCTACCTATCTAAGCTCATTTCCCACCAATACTCTATGCATCTCAAAGCGCAGTTTGTCAAACAGGTCATATTGCAATGTTCTAGTAGCCTACTAACTAATTCTTTACGTCTTGCCTTTCTGTCATATGTTCTCATCATAGGAACTATAAAGATCCTTTTCAATCCTAAACTTAACTGCGTCACTCTTATGGTAATAAGCTTCCTATTTTAATCAGTATAAAAGGGAAAGTTTGACCAACAATCTATAAAGCCCTACATGATATGACTTTTACTGATTTGCTTTATTTATTTTTTCCATTCTCATCGTTGTTGATTCTACTTCAGTGGCACTGTTTTTGTTATTCCTGAAGTGTACCAGCAGTCATTTCTCCCTCAGATTTGGCACTTACAATCATAACTAAGAATTACTCTCTGTAAGTGACTAACACAATTCATTTCCTAATATATTTATATTCTTTTCCTGGGAATAATTGCCCCACTCCCACCACCACACATGTACAAACCATAACTGTACAGCTTGCTTTCCTCCCTTTCTTCAGATACTACTCAAACATCAATTAGTTATATTTATTCCATCCAAATGTTTTACTTAATAATACCATTGTTTTCTTCTCCCACATGCAACACGCAGTACTTTCTCTCTCCCTTTTTTGCTTTCTTTTTCTCCATAGCTATTCTTATCTTACATACCATTTTATTAGTTTATTTGCTTAATTTGTTTTCCCCATTATATAATAAACTCCATGAAGATATTACTCATATCATATCTCCAGAGAACTAAAGGAGCAGACATATAAAAATATATGCTGCATAAACAATTTTTATACCTTTTAATTTTCTAAATTAGCACATTTTTCCCTCTGAATGAAATGCTATTGGACAAGTTGGAATTCACATTTTATAATTTAAATCAACCATATTCTCTTTTTTGCTATATAAATTGCCCTCCTTAAACAGCTCATTGTTCTTTATTTTGTATAACCATATATAATGAATCTACCTTGTTATAAATTCCCATCACCACAATTACACACTATCTTTCCAGAAATTGTGTCATTTCATCTTTGAATTTCCAGAAATACTCAGCACTGGGACTTAGGAATTATTTGTCGAATTTACTGAATTAACTGTACTCATTATCTTTTTCTCTCAAATTTGCATTCACTGAAACCAAGACACTTTTCAGTCAAACTGATAAGAAACTTGAACTCTTTCCTCTAGTACCACCCAACTCTTTTTGGTATATGTCTTGTTGAAAACTATCACTATGTCAAGTCTTCATCAATATGCCAGTTTTGGACACACACTTTTCTAAGTAAAAGATGATAACTGAACTTTAGTCATATCACACTTAACAGTGAAATCTTTCTTTAAAAAGGTACTGTAAATTTGGGGGGCTTGTCAACATCTGACTTGCTATGTTTTCTGATTAACTCACATTTATGTCACCCATTTTTAAGCTATGCTTCAGAACATTTTTTTGAATATTTTTTATATCTTCCCTGTTGCTAGTTATCTTTAGATAAATATCTATATAAGAGCCATTAAACAGTTTTAAAGGAAAATAATCTTTATAGAAAATTAATATTTTACCCTTATGACTTAATTCAAGCTAACAGATGTGAGTGGAAGTGTTGTGTGAATCTTATTAAAGACAAAGACTTTTGCCCTTAACTTTCCCTTCTCCTTTTCTACTCACTAAGATCTGGAGGAAGGAAGTAATATAGTTAGGATGGCAGAGTGAATTATCAGTGTAGGTCAATGGATGGCTCTCTGGAACAGAGCTGCCTATATACCCTGGACTATTATAGATGAGAGAATAAAAAAGAAAAAGAAAAAGAAAACTTATTTGAACCAGTGCACTGGACTTTATTGTTGTTAGAGCAACATGGTCTATATATTAGCTAATCAGAGGAAAATGAAAATGTAGTGAAAGAGTTCACTGGCTTCCTAATGGTCTTAGGATAAAGGCTAAAATCCTTCACATAACCCACAGGGCCTACCTGTCTTTTAAGCCTGGAGACACTCTCCCTATTGACCATCTTATTCTAGTCTTAAAAGCCTTCCATCAGTATCCTGCACATTATATGGTCTTCTAATATGCTTTTGTCTTTTTCAAAATTTCTTTCTTTCTCCACTCAATACATTTCTCCTTGTGTATTTCTACTTGTGATCTATATATTAACTTCAATGTCCTCATGAAAATGTTTCCTGAACCCACAGTCTAGGTAAGATTCCTTCATTATATACTTCAATAGCATTCCACTACTGGCCTCCAAAATGCTTTTTTGTAATTTTGCATTTGTGTTATAATTCTAACAATCAGTCTGCATTAGGCTATAAGCAATATGACAGCAATATGCTTTCTTAAGCTCATCTCTCTAACCCCAGATCTTGCCCAATACCTGGCTTCTAACAGGTATGCAATAAATAACTTAAATGAATAAACACGATCTTATTGATAATGCTATTCTATACATGATGCTTTCCATAGTTAATTCCTACACTGCTCTCCATCCTTTCCCTCATTCCAACTAAGCATATTCTGATCACTCCTCCATAACATTTTCTTACTAAAACTGTAGTAGATGATAATATTAGATACAGAATTGAATTTTGATATACTATCAGTAGTAAATCAGGAGGCTATAAATTACCTTTTCACATTTAATATAAAAAATGAAAATTTTAAAACAAACATGGGAAAGTCACTAAAAAAAAAAAAAAAAACCCAGCAGCCAGATAGCCATTGTAAAACACTTTCATTGAAATTTACGAAAGGTTAGTCTCTCTCATACACAAATTTTGTCAATTCCTTGATTAAGATTTCATTAGGCATTAGTACTGACAGTACTAAATCACAAATTTGTCCAATTAATGTTTTTCAAAACTATTTTCTTGCAGAAAATATTTTCTTGTAGAAAATAGTCACATTATGTATGGACTTTGCTATCTTTCAGAAATCTAGGAATTTCATTTTATAATGAACCTAATCTTTTTTAGAACTATATTACATATTATTTTTATTGAATGAGGTAAATGCAAGTGAAGAAATACATTCATAACTAAGAATTACTCTCTGTAAGTGACTAACACAATTCATTTCCTAATACATTTATATTCTCATATATCAAGAAGGTCAGTGTTTCTCTTTTAAAAGTAATTTTGATACCCCTGGGTTCAAGTCCAGGGTTCAAGGGGAAACAACCAGCGTGAGCAACAAAATAAAAATAAAGCAAAATGCTTCTTAAAAAAATAACAATTTCAAAACATCAACTTGTTTAGTAACTAATAAATCTACTTACTATAAGGATATGGGTAAAAAGCTTAGGTGTGTAACTATAAGCACACTCTCCATTCCATATTCCCTCTGTTGTTATAAATATATGTACCAGCATCTCTTTAAATTTAAAGTGCTTTATTTGTGTCTATTTCACTGAGAATTTAAATAAAACTGATTTACTACCAGTAATTGATATTTGAAGAATATATCAGGAGGAATTTTCTAAGATCTTATTTGTATCTCTGAAGGGATAGCTTCTGAGACTCAAATAGAATGGTAACTGCTTTAGTTTGGGCTCATAGAAATTTGTCTGTGACTAGTATGAGAAGAAAGAACAATGCTTAATAAAAGTGTGAGAAACATAAGCCTGCATTTGAGTATCTAGTAATCATATTTATCATAAAATTTCCTGAAATTTGAAGACAGCCTTTTTTTTTTCCCTAGTAGTGAACATCAATTGACATCTGACAACATTGTTCTGTGAAATTTTTTACTTTATTTTAAAATTATTATGTTCTAGGATTGGGAATGTATATAAAGCACTAAACCAAGACAGGGCTAAAATTTACATAAAGCCATAAGTAATTAGAGAATATTTATTATTTTTCTGTATTTCTTTAAAAATATTAATAAGATTAATTAGAAATATTTACCTTGATTATAAATTATGTTAAATAAAAATGCTAAGTGAGAGTCTCTGACAGGAAGTACGAGGTCTGTATGTAAAATCCAAGAATTAAAAGGTCCTCTGAGTCTATATTATAAAAAGAATTATTCCAATAAACATGAAAGCATAGAGTGGATAAATTTATGGAAAAATATAAGACACCTTTATTGACTCAAGGAAAGCAGAAAACTTCAGCTAATAAAAAACATTAAACATACTGAATTTATAATTTAAAATCCTCTTCCCTGCCCCTCCCAATTACATAAGACATCATAAATATATCCATACATCATATATATATATATACAGATCCAGTAAAGCACAGCTATTTCTCTACTTCTACATTCTCAATAGAAAATGAGACATCCTCTTCAAAAATTTTCCTTAAGACTTCTTTTTGGAGATTAGTAGGCAGGAAGGAGGAGGAAGCATTTTATTTATTCATATTTTGTTGTTCACAATTGTTGTTTTACTCCAGTCCCTGGTTTCAAGACCTTGGAATGTAACGTGGGACTGCTCCCAGGGTGTACTACCCTACCAACTACCAGAGCACATTCAATACCATTTTCTAAGAGTAGTTTTAGGTTGACTACTAACAGATGGTCCACCTAGCTCCTGACAACCACTAATCTCTTTACCGTCTCCACAATTTTGCCTTTTCCAGAATATTATATAGTTGGAAACCGACAATATGGAGTCTTGCAGATTGGTTTCTGTCCCTTAGTAACGTGTTTAAATTTCCTCCATGATTTACATGGTTTGATAATCCGTTTTTTGCTAGTGCTGAACACAAGTCAATTATCTGGATATACCACATTTTATCCATGCACCTACTAAAGAACATCCTGACTTCTTCCAAGTTTTGATAATTATGACTAAGGCTTTCATAATATTTGCATGCAGATATTTGTGTGGACATAAGTTTTCATCACCTTTGGGTAAATACTAAATAATGCAATGGCTGGATCATATGGTAAAAGTATGTTTAGTTTAACAGAAAACTATGAAACTATATTCAAAAGTGAATATAATACTTCATTTGCATTCCCACTAGCAATAAATGAAAGTTCGTATTGCTCCAAATCTTCACCAACATTTGCTATTGTCAGTGTTATAGATTTTAGGTATTCTAATAGGTGTATAGTACCATTTAATTACTGTTTCAGTTGCATTTCCCTAATAACATAGAATGCAGAACATCTTTTCATATGCTTATTTATCACATGTATATGTTCTTTCGTATTTGTTAGTCTTTGACCCATTTTTAAGGGGGTTGGTTGCTTTCTTCTTAGTATTGAGTTTCACAAGGTTTTTGTATATCTTAGATAAGTCATTTATCAGATATGTTTTGGTAAGTACTTTCTTGCAGTCGTCTATAGCTTGTCTTTTCATTCTCTTGACACTGTCATTTGCAGAGCAAAAGTTTTTAATTTTAATGAAGCTTGGCTTATTAAATATTTATTTCCTTGACTGTGTCAATGGTGTATCTAGAAAGTCAGCATCGTATCCAGAGTCATCCAGGTTTTATTCTATGTTATCCTCTGAGAGCTTTATAGTTTTGCATTTTACATTTAGACCTATCAAGGACAAAATAAGTTAGGAAAGCTATATGGCTACTACAGGATTGGAATGAAAATTCTTGGAAAAAAAATTACCAAATTGAACTGTGTGATGTATAAAAAGGTATTATAATCCACTTGAGTTCAATTTTAAAAAATGAAAAGTGACTTTAATATTAGAAAAAAATGTAAAGCGTGAGCCTCCAGAGGATAAAATGAACATCACAGAACAGTGGCAAAAGATGTTCTAGTCATAAAATTCTCTAAGGACAATTGCTTGCCAGTACGTATATGTGTGTATTGTTTTAGTGTCACTACCTCACACAAATACCAAAATATAGTAAGTTAATTACAATTGGATTTAAATTTTCTATAAATACACATGAGAATATCCTTATGTCTCTGCAGGTGGGAAGGGCTTATTAAATATGGTCCAGAAACACACACATTAGATTAAAACTATGAAGTACACAAGAGTTGAAGACAAACATGGTAAAGAGAGGGAAAAGACAAGTGATGAACTAATTGAATACATACCTTAACTACATACTGATAAAGGATTAAAAGTCATACAATATAAAAAAACTAAAATCAGTAAGAAACTAAACATTTAGAGAAATGAGAAAAAAATGTGATGAGGCATTTTACATTGAGATAACATGGCAGCACTCTCTGCAAGAAAAGCTCTTCAACTTAATTACTGATAAGGTAAGTCAAAATACAAACTATAAGATATTACTCTGTATTCATTCAATTAGAAAAATTAGGAAGTCTGATGATCCCAGAGCTGGCGATGACATAAAGGAAAAGAATTTCCACTGCTGTTGAAAATGCAAATTGGTGCATACATTTGGGGAAAGTTAGGTAGTATCTATAAAGGCAAACATGCACACACCTCATGGCCGACCAATCCCACCCTTATGCAGTTGGTACAACAAAATACCATATGTAGCACAACAGCTGCACTGGAGCTTACAATGGTCTGTTTTATCTGCCACAAGTCAGTTAGTTACTGCAGAAGTCAGAGTGGTGAGTTAAATAACTGAAAAACTAGCAAATAAACATAGGATGAATTTATATGCCAAGTAAGACCTATTGTGAGTCAGCCATAGACCAGGCTTTATTTTCTGACCTACATATGGCCCCACTTTAGTAGGAGAACCATTATTATGCTTCATATCCTTAGAAATCAATGTGTCTTCAGACCTTGTAACCAATAGGTCTCAAGATACCTTATATTCACATTTTTCTGGTGTATAAGTCCTTGTGGAAGAATTGGGAGACTCATTTCTATACATATTTGCCATGGATTGCAGATTCTTTCCTTATAGGATCCAGCTTCTGCATTCGGTGAATTGGTATCTAAAACCTGGCTTACATCTGGAAATCAGCAACAAATTGGACCTTATTATTAGAGCTAGCTTTCTCTTTCCTTATCCCCTATGCCTGATTTCTCCTGGTTATATAAATTGAGCATCATTCTTGCTGCCTATTCAACAACTTTGCCCCAAAGAACACTGTGCTTTTTGCAGGTCATATTGTTTTGGTTGTTACTGTAAACTTGCAGTAGTTGCCCCAAGTTTCCATATGGTGGTTAAATGCCTATCATCTCCACTATTTTCAGGATGCCTGTTATGATGGTTTGTAACATTATATACACCACCAGCCCTTATTTCTAAAGATGATCCAACAAAACCCTCAATAATTGTGTTTCCCCTGTTGCAAACATGTACTTTCATGATTTGGTACTTTGTTCTTTAAGCTTTCCTTTGAAATATATTTAGCTAGTAGGTTTTCCAGCCTTACACAAGTCTACCAGTTCTGACATGTCTTTTTCCATAAGCCTTCTGATTCTTTCCTCTACCACCTGACATAGCAACCTGGCATTTCTACTTCATTTAGTGTAGGTCATCATTTGTTCCAGACTTTCAAAAGTCCCACATTCTCCTGAGTTCTTAGCTAGGATATACCACAAATAAGTGCTCTCATAATAGTAAACTCCTCCTTATCTAACTTTATTATTTTAACCCCTCATATTTTACAATCCAGTTCCATATTATTTTTCTGACTCCTTGTGATAAATCCCTGTCTTATAGCATATAGTTTCTTTCTCCAGCACTTCCTAGAAAGGGACATTAATGTTGAATTCTCACTAGTTAACATTGCTGGCAGCAAGGGGAAATAAATGTATTTGTTCTGGAAGTTTGATTTGGGTGGTACACCACAAAACTGCTAAAACTACTTAGAAAATAAAGGAAGAATTCACACAATGTTCAGGATGCTTACTACCCCTCTGGGGAATGAGGACACAAGTGACAGCAAAAGGCACAATGGAATCCTCAAAGCTATAGTTAAGGTTTTGCTTCTTAACCTATGTGAGGAGAAAATAGTTATTCATTACTCTTTAAACTGGAGAAGTACTTTTATTTTTAAAGGAAAGGTGCAGGTAGGAAGGAAGGCAAGTAGGCAGGCAAGCAGAAGGAGAGAGGAGAAAGTACTTTATTTATTTCTATTTATCTTGGTTGTTCTCCCTGGCCTGTGATGTGAACTCGGGTCTTTGGTATATATGTGGCCTGTGCTTTTGGCTGGAGGTAGCTAACCAAACCACTACTCCACCAGGGCAATGGTGAAAAGTACATTTCATACATTCTCTTGTAAGTATTATATAATCTACAATAAAATCAAATAAAATTATCGCTAACACTAAATATAATAAAAAAATCATTTTGAGTCACTCGAAGCAGTGTATTTCCTACTTTGGGAAAGAAATGAAAAGAACGTTTTTTATGAATATGTGAATAAGGAAGAAATGGTTGCTTTTGCAAATATGAAGACATTTGATGGATTCTTTTAATTGTAAAAGAACTCAAGTTGAATTTAGATATGGAGAACTCAGACAAATACTCTGACAAGCTTTGCCTAGAACCTTCTTTATCATAGCTGATAACATTTCCTTCATTCCAATCACTGAAGTCAAACATCTTCAAGACATATTTGACTTCTTTCTTTCTTACACACCCCAAAACCCTCTGCTAGTTGAACCTAAGAGTATTGAACTATGACCAGACTACACTTGCCCAAGTCTAGGCCACTGTCACCCATCGCCTGCATAACTGCAGTGGTCTAACAGAGCCTCTTGCTTGAATTATAAGTGAAAGATTACATCCGGAAATTACTGAAAGTGATAAATAAAACTTCATTTAAGACTAGTGCAGTCAAGAAGAGAGACTGAACCCAACTTCAGTTTCACTGAAACAAAAGGTTTAGTAGAACAGCAGTAGAGGGCTTTAGTGGGGAGGCTGTTGATGTGATTAATCTGTTTGCTAACTGGTGCATATCTAGCACTCACCCTCCCAAAGAGACTGGGAGATAGAGACATAATATTTCTCGGTGATTACATTACAAAGAGATGGCTCCTTGGTCCTGGGGAAAGACATTCCAGGTCATGAAAGTGGCTAAAGACTAGGAAAAGAGTTATATATGAAAGGGGTAGATAAGAAATACGAAATTCTAATTTTCCTAAATGTTCTATAAAAAAGGAGGTGGGGAAAGGGGACTACAGTCAGGTGGTAACTTGTCTAAACTTTAGTCAAATCGAGGGAAATACTAAATCTGCCTTAGTTGCTATTCTTGTACCCCAAATCTGTTTTCAACACAGCAACTGACTGATTCTCTAAATGTTACTCGTTTGCTCAAAACCTCTAACAGAGTTTGCCTGGAATACTTTTCCTCGAGATTTCCATTTGGCTGATTTTCTCATTTTTTTACTTCCTTATTTTAATAGATATCCCTTGGTGTCCCCTATCCCATACTACTGAATTCCCAATGGTTTTTCCTTGTTTATTTTGTCCTTTATTCTAGTACTTAGTATATTTTAAAACACAATATAATTTGCACCACATATTCATTGCTTACTGTTTGTCTCCATCACTGCAATTTTAGCTGCATGAAGTAGATGTTTGCACTAAATAAATATTGGTTGAAAGAATAATTCCTGATCTATGACTCAAGAAAAAAACAGTAACGATTGAGTATACAAGTGGTACATAACACTATACCAGGAGCAATATTTTCTGTTATAAGAAACAGATGTCCAGAACTGCAGTTATGATGAGGTATCTGCCCTAGAATTTACAAAATATAGCATAAAGTTAGGTAGCTCCTATTTGGTAAACATATGGTTAAATATGTCTCTGGTTTTGCTTGTTTGTTTTTGCTTTTCCCTAAATTCCACTCATCTCAATTATCCCAAAGGCTATGTTTAACCGGGCAAAATGAAATATTGTGTTTAATTTTTCAATTAATTCATATAAAACTACCCGATTCTTAGAAAAATTATAGAATTGGAGGAACATTTTCCTGACAGCTGTTTTACAAAACTGAATGCATTAGTAAATTATCTGACTTTTCACTTAGCTAAGTTAATACTAATATTTCCTGCACAATCTAGGGCAATTAAAATGAGAAACCAAGTAACACATTTAGGAATCAAAATTTACCTTCTTACTAATTTAGCTGCTTCAAATTTAACTAAACTTGTAAATGTGTAGGGGTTTCATGCTTCCTGAAAATATTAAGATCTTCAGGCAGAGTTATAAATATATCTAAAGTCTACAGTACAGACTGTTGGGCAAAGGGGTGAAATTCTGTT